>PVKM010037994.1:0-14263 GCA_004027735.1 Carollia perspicillata | reverse complement strand
GGGTGGACTGGGACGGGAGTAAAAGACAGAACACTGTACTTGATAACAATTCAGATAAAATTCAAAAAAATTTAAAAAGATATTTAAAAAGAAAAATTAAGATTTAGACATTCTTAACTCTCTAGAATATAAATTAAGAGCCTGGTCTATGATCAGAATCATCAGCACTGAATTTTTACTGATCCATATGGTGAGGCAAACTACCAATTACAGAATATGTGCTCTCCCTGCAGTGACCTGCCAAAGCCCCAAGACGCATTATCTCCTCCCTAGCTCAGAAGCTCTTCTAGACCTTAGTTTCCCTGTCTGTCTCTGAACCTCTCATGTATGTGGGGTCTCTGACTCTCTTATATATGTGCTCTCTTACATATGTATGTAATTAATTTGGTTATTTTCTGTTCTTAACTCAGCTTATGTTTATTTGATTACTAGACCAGCCAAAAGAACCTTGAGGATAGAGGAAAGTTTCTTTCACTCCCACACACCTCTTCAAGCCAATAACCTTTAACTACTTGTTTTACATTTATGTACTGCATTCTAGGAAGTGTGTGTCTTGTAAAAGGTGCAATACAGGATTTTTAACATGTATTTCTTTCATATTTTCTGAAACAGACACTTTGTTGGGGGAAAATGACATTTATATTTCAGTTAATGAAATAATTGATCTTTCTTTCTTCTTTTTTTCGGTGCTTTTAGAGAGAGAGGAAGGGAGAAGAAGAGAGAGAGAGAGAAACATCAATGTGAGAGAGAAGCATCAATCTGTTTCCTGCCGCACATGCCTTGATGTACTCACCCAGACTGGGGATCGAACCTGCAAACTAGATATGTGCCCTGACCAGGAATCAAACCTGCAACCTTTTGGTTATGGGACAATACTCCAACTAACTGAGCTACACTCACCAGGGCAAAAACTGCTAATTTCTAATGAACAGTTTTAATTCTTACATTATTCCAGTGGTTCCCAAATTTGCTGTGCATTTGAATTGTTTAGAGATCTGTGTAAAAAAAAAAATACAGAGGCCTGATTCCCACTTCCAGACATAATTAGTGTGGGATGTAACCTGGGCTCTGGATTCATTTCAAAGCTCTACAGGTAACTCAAATGTGTAGCTAATTATTCAGTTCCAGAATTTCTGGCCACTGTAGCTGTTGATTTCAGGCAACAATGAGCAAGGTGATGTGTGGTTGGGTTACCTGATTCCAACTTGTGTGTGCTGGCAAAAACAGTAAGCAAAGTGAGGCTTGAGTGGGTTACCCGTTTCAATGAACATGCTGTCATGTCCAACAGGAGTAGAAGCAATTTACACTATACTTATTATATAAGGACACATGTATAAAAATTAAAGTTAAATGGAATTGATTCCACAGTTTACTGACCCTTGAAAACACCTGCGCCAGCAAGCTCTCTGACTGAATTACTTTTAACTGCTCATGGAAATCTGAGCAGCATCAGTTTGGATCTGATTCCTGCTACTGCCTCCACATCCAGTTTGGTTGAAATCCTTCCACAAATATGGTGTGTCACATTAGCTGCAGTATACTCCCCATTTTATTTTTTTCAGATTTTATTTATTCTTACAGAGAGGTGAAAAAGAAGGAAAGAAATATTGATGCAAGAGAGAAACATTGATCATTTGCCTCCTGTATGTGCTCCAATGAGGGACCAAACCTGCAACCCAGGCATGTTCCCTGACCAGAAATCAAGCCAGTGACCTTTTGCTTTGTGGAATGGGGCCCAACTCACTGAGTCACACTAGGCAGGACTTCTCCCCATTTTAGAGGTAGGCAAACTGAGACTGTAAGAGATGGAGTCGCTTCCTAAAGTCACCCAGTCATTAATTAAGTTGTAGAATCCATGTATTCCATTTTGAGGCAGGCTGAAACTAGTCTAAATGCTTAGCCCATGTGTTTTCTGCCTCTCTGTTTTGCTCTGTTATGGAGAAAAGAACCGAAAATGGGTAAGGGAAATTACTTTTGCTTGAGCTGGGTAGATTTTCTGTTTGAATGGAACAGTTTCTTTTTCTGAGCTGATCATGCCCACAATCTCCAAATCGTCTGTAAACTCCAGCTTGGCAATTCCTTCGAAGCACTTTTTTAAATGTGGCTGTACTCGGAGCGGGTCCTTGGTTTCTGACAAGATTTCCAGCAACTCATCATTTGACAGGAAGAAGAACCTATTTCAAAGCAAAGGAAGATGGCAACTGAAATCTCTTCTGAGATCAACTCTTTCCAACAAGGTTATAATCCCAACAGGTAAATGGCACTCGGATGAAGACCAGCTATGTTGTAGGGTCTGCTCTAAGCCCCACTCCTTTCATCTAATGCATGTAGGGTGGAGACGATTTTGACTCTGAGAGCAAGAGAAATAATGGAACCTGGTATGTCTGAGTTTAATATGGCTGGGTGGGGGGTGCTACCTTTTGAAAGACACCTGGATAGAGCAGTGGTTCCCAACCTTGGCTGCACTTCAGAATCACCTACTGAACTTATTTAAAAAATCATAATGCAAAGGCTCTTGGCATTAATGCCTAATGCCCAGAAATTAATACATAATTGATCTGGGGGTGGACGTGGGTATTTGTATTTTTAAAAATCCCAGGTGGGAGCAGGTAGAAGAAGGTAAAAGGGAGATAAATGGTGATGAAAGGAGACTTGACTTTGGGTGGTGAACACACAATATAACATACTGATGATGTATTATAGAATTGTACACCTGAAACCTATATAGTTTTATCAACCAATGACACCCCAATAAATTCAATTAAAAATAAAAATAAAAATCCCAAGTGATTCTAATGTGCAGTTAGAGTTGAGACTCATTGGGCAGGAGAAGGAAAGAGAGACTTTCTTCTCTTTCCTTATCTCCAGGTATGACAGAAGGTAGGACAGGTATGAAGTAATAAGTCCCTGTTAATAATGAACTTATTTACATGCAGGGGCCTTTACTTTGCTTTAAATTACTCTTAATAAGGTAGCTTCATTCTCTTGCTCAGGGTCTCAAGGCAGCAACAACAAACCTTCAGAAAATGTTCAAGAACCAAACCTCTACTGTGACCACTAGGCTGAAAGTTCCATAATGAAGGGACTATATGATTATAGTCTTCACCATATATGATGGATTACAAAAATGACCATAATATTTGCACCTAATCTCATCAAGAAGCAGAGTCTACTTTCATATCTCTTGAACCTGAGTTGGCTCTATGTCTCACTGTGGCAAACATGAATTTGCGCAAAGTTTGAAGCCTGAACATCAAGAAGCCTTGCAGCTGCCATTCTTGCTGGTCTTGGGAATGCTGTGGCCACCACCATATGAATAAACCCAAGCTAGCCTTCAGCAGGCTAAAAGACATGTGGCCCAACTGCCTTTGTTGCCCCAGCCAACAGGAAACCAATCATCATATAAATGACTGGAGCCATTGAGTACCAGCTGACTATAGTCACACGAGTGGACCATGATGAGAACAGAAGCTGCGCCCAGCCCAATTTGCCAACCCACAGAGTTGTGAGCTAAATAAATAGTTGATGATTTAAGCTTGTAAGTGTTGGGGTGGTTTGCTATGTAGCAAAGCAAGCTAGTATTACTGCAGCTGCAGTCTTGCACAAGTAGGAAGAGCTCAATAATTAGTTGTTGGCTAACTGACTAATGAGAATGTCAATTTCTCCCACTCCCTAGTAAAATTCAAACAGGTGATCTTTATAGATTCATTATATGTGGCAATGAATAATGCTCAATGGTTGTAAGAGTAACACTTAATATCTTTGTATAATTTAAAATTAAAATGAGGCTCAGAGAGGTTCTTATCCAGACAATCTGGCTTTGATTTCTAGCTTCTCCATTTACCAGTATTGTGTTTTTTGGCAAGTTGCTTTTTCCCCTTTATAAAATGGAGATAAAAATAATGCTTCCAACCTCATAGGATTATTGTAAGGGTTAAATAAGTTAATATGTGTAAAGCACTTAGAGCAGTGTCCTGGCGTATGATAAACGCTGTGTTAGTGTTGGTTGTTATTTGTATTTTTATTGGGAACAACAGCTGTGGGTATAAAATTAGAAGTCCAAATATCAGAAGTTTCCTCTTCCCAAGTTTTGTGCTTCCAAATTGAGTTTCCTTCCACTACTTGTGCTCTATCTGTGTTGTCCAATACTGAAGGCATTAGCTACCTGTAGCTATTTATACTTAAAAACTAATACTAATAAAATGGAAAACTGGCTTTCTCATTTACACTAGATGCATTTAAAGTGCTGGACAGCCACATGTAGCCCATGGTTACTGTACTGGACAGCACAAATACAGGACATTTCTGAATTTCAAACAACCCACTTTTTTTTCTTGGTGGAAAGCAGAGCACTAACTTTGTCTTCATATAAGGGAACATTAACATGTATTTTCCTTAAAGGAAAATTGAGATAAAATATACATCCTAATTAGAATCAAATACATGGAATGAACATCCACTGTCAACTATACATGGATAAATTATCAACGCTGAGGACCCTCCTTCTTGAAACTATCTCTCTAAAACTACCTTGATTTTTACACAGAGGAATAATTGGTTCTTGTGGAAAAGAGTCAAATATTTATAAACATACCTACCAGAAACCACAAAATTTGATAGCAAAAAGACAAACAAACAACAACGAAACTTAGCTGACATTTCTTAAACACATATTCTAGATGCTCAGTGCTTTACATGCATTATCTCGTTTGACATGCACGACAAATATATCAGAGGGGGGCTGTTATTATATCTCTAATTTATAGAGAACCTAAGGCTTGGATAGATTTGCTGAAGGTCTCAAGATTAATAAGTGGAAGAGCTGGGACTCAAACCAAGGTTTATTTAACTCCAAAGCCCAGGTTCTTAATCATGACTGCTATATCCCTCTAACTGGGCATTTGACAATGTTGATTGGCCAAAGTGTGGATTTGGCTCCCACTGGTGTCCATTCAACCTCACTCCAAATAACAATCATAAAGACGTTCTTTACCTCTGAGGACTGTCTCGTGGGGGATGGGAAACTAGGAAAAGATATGGAATAGGTTGATAGGAGCCAACTCTCACTATGAAAAATGTAATTCTACCTACATATGGGTAATTCCAAATAAAAGGACAATAATAAATACCTGGGGAAAAATAGTCTTTTCTTTTCCAAGTAATCATTTAGCCCCCTCTGGATGTCCTCCAACAGAATGTTAGCTTCTTGAAGCTTCTCAGCCATCCGAGGCTGGTCTGCAGCCACCAGAACCCTGGCATCTTTCACCTAGGTTCCATCAAAAAAGGCAAGAATCATCATGGAGCTCCCAGACTCTGGGAATGGTCAGGTTGTATGAGTGTATAACCAGCCAATCACCTAATGATGCCCTGCTCAGCTAAGTGTCTCCTAGTCCCACAAGGGTGAATGTTCACATATCATGACACTGTTCTTCTGGCCATGGTTGACTGGGCCAGGGTTGGGAACCTGAAACCAATCAGTCCAATTATATTTTAACTGCTGGGATTTTGGAATTTAGCCCATAGCATTCTATACTAGTCTGGGCTGGCCCCTTGAAGGAGGGGACTTTGCTGCTGTGTGAAGATCATCTTCTATGATGTGACTAAGCGGCAGGACAAGCTAGTCTGTGAGACAGTTGGAAGCAGGCATAGAAAGAGCACTCTGTGATTTTCTGAGAGAGTTCTGGGTTCTAGAGCTATCCTTTATATGATTTCTGCCCTGGAGTTCCATGTGACACCATCTGCATCTGTTGTTTTGTTTGAGCTACCTCCAGTGGGTCTCTGTTACTTGCAACTGAAAGTCTTAACTAATATGAGGCCGGAGGAAGCAGGATATCATGCAAACTGGCTATAATGGCCAAGCAATAGAAATTACCTCTTATTTCATTTCTACAAACAACCAGAGTGGATAGTTCCCTTGAAACAAATTCTTTATAAGTGCATCCCAATTAGAGCACACTTGACTTCAAAAAGGAAAAAAAAAGTCATCTCTTGATACTCCTGGATGCCTTGTCTTGGGAATATCTATTCATACCCAGTGAACTCACACTTTGAGGTCTGTTTCCAATGTCACCCCCTTGGAGGACTTCTTTGACATTCCCAGGCAACTAAATCATTTTCCTGTTTTCTAAAATCTCTTGCATATATTTCCATTATAGCTCTTATGTATCTAAGTCTGTCCCTCTCAAAACAGTGAGTTCTGTAAAACCAGATATCATATTCGGGTCATCTGCAAGTGTTTGCTGACTGCCAGTACAATGTCTGTCTGGCACATTGTAGGTACTGAATAAACATTTGCTAAATATTTGAGTAACTGAATATGGATAATCATTTAAATTCTGAAAGGATTCTCAATCTCTAAAAGTTGTATTGCATTACTCCATAATAAATAGTCTTCTACCTCATTAGAATGACAGCTAAATTACACAAACAGTTAGTACTTACCCCTAGGGAGGTGGGATTTCAAGGGCCTCCATTTTTTATATTACATATATCCATGTTTGAATTTTTAATAATAACTTTTGTGATTACAAATATATGACAATAGTAGGTAGATACACTTTACTTCCTTGCACAACCAAAAGAAGGACGACAAATTTAAAAACAAAAAACAACTGCCAGAGAATCAAACTGTGTGGAAGTTCCACAACCAAGGAGTTAAAGAAGAAATATTCATCCAGACTGGTAGGAGGGGTGGAGACAGGCAGCCAGGATGGAGAGGACTTGCAGCAATGCAGAGAACCATGCAGGCAGGTGGCAGCTGGTAGACTAGGCAATCCCACATTCACTTGTGGATAAGCCAGGAGGAACAACTGGGGAGTGAGACAGACCATGTAACCCAGGGTTTCAATGTGGGAGACTAAAGCCTCAAAACCTCTGGCAGTAAAAATCTGTGGGGGTTGCGGTGGCAGGAGAAACTCCCAGCCTCACAGGAGAGTTTGTTGGAGAGACCCACATGGTCCTAGAATGTAAACAAACCCACCTACCTGGGAATCAGCACCAGAAGGGCCCACTGCCTCCTCATAGCTTGGTTCTTTTTCTGGAGTTTTGACCTGTTCTCTTATTTGGGCCATATTTCTTTCTCTTGGCACAGCTGTTACATTGTAAGGGGTGGAGCCTTATGTATTCTCCAGGGTGGGACAACCCACATCACTGCCCTGCAGCACCGATGTGGGGGAGGGGTCAGAGAGGGAACAATGCACCTTGCTTGGCTCTTGGCCAGCTTTCAGTCACATCTCCTGCTACCCACAAGCAAATTGGGCCCTTCTGGTGCTGATTCCAAGGTGGGTGGGTTTGTTTACATTCTAGGACCATGTGGGTCTCTCCAACAAACTCTCCTGTGAGGCTGGGAGTTTCTCCTGCCACCGCAACCCCCACAGATTTTTACTGCCAGAGGTTTTGAGGCTTTAGTCTCCCACATTGAAACCCTGGGTTACATGGTCTGTCTCACTCCCCAGTTGTTCCTCCTGGCTTATCCACAAGTGAATGTGGGATTGCCTAGTCTACCAGCTGCCACCTGCCTGCATGGTTCTCTGCATTGCTGCAAGTCCTCTCCATCCTGGCTGCCTGTCTCCACCCCTCCTACCAGTCTGGATGAATATTTCTTCTTTAACTCCTTGGTTGTGGAACTTCCACACAGTTTGATTCTCTGGCAGTTGTTTTTTGTTTTTAAATTTGTCGTCCTTCTTTTGGTTGTGCAAGGAAGTAAAGTGTATCTACCTACTATTGTCATATATTTGTAATCACAAAAGTTATTATTAAAAATTCAAACATGGATATATGTAATATAAAAAATGGAGGCCCTTGAAATCCCACCTCCCTAGGGGTAAGTACTAACTGTTTGTGTAATTTAGCTGTCATTCTAATGAGGTAGAAGACTATTTATTATGGAGTAATGCAATACAACTTTTAGAGATTGAGAATCCTTTCAGAATTTAAATGATTATCCATATTCAGTTACTCAAATATTTAGCAAATGTTTATTCAGTACCTACAATGTGCCAGACAGACATTGTACTGGCAGTCAGCAAACACTTGCAGATGACCCGAATATGATATCTGGTTTTACAGAACTCACTGTTTTGAGAGGGACAGACTTAGATACATAAGAGCTATAATGGAAATATATGCAAGAGATTTTAGAAAACAGGAAAATGATTTAGTTGCCTGGGAATGTCAAAGAAGTCCTCCAAGGGGGTGACATTGGAAACAGACCTCAAAGTGTGAGTTCACTGGGTATGAATAGATATTCCCAAGACAAGGCATCCAGGAGTATCAAGAGATGACTTTTTTTTTCCTTTTTGAAGTCAAGTGTGCTCTAATTGGGATGCACTTATAAAGAATTTGTTTCAAGGGAACTATCCACTCTGGTTGTTTGTAGAAATGAAATAAGAGGTAATTTCTATTGCTTGGCCATTATAGCCAGTTTGCATGATATCCTGCTTCCTCCGGCCTCATATTAGTTAAGACTTTCAGTTGCAAGTAACAGAGACCCACTGGAGGTAGCTCAAACAAAACAACAGATGCAGATGGTGTCACATGGAACTCCAGGGCAGAAATCATATAAAGGATAGCTCTAGAACCCAGAACTCTCTCAGAAAATCACAGAGTGCTCTTTCTATGCCTGCTTCCAACTGTCTCACAGACTAGCTTGTCCTGCCGCTTAGTCACATCATAGAAGATGATCTTCACACAGCAGCAAAGTCCCCTCCTTCAAGGGGCCAGCCCAGACTAGTATAGAATGCTATGGGCTAAATTCCAAAATCCCAGCAGTTAAAATATAATTGGACTGATTGGTTTCAGGTTCCCAACCCTGGCCCAGTCAACCATGGCCAGAAGAACAGTGTCATGATATGTGAACATTCACCCTTGTGGGACTAGGAGACACTTAGCTGAGCAGGGCATCATTAGGTGATTGGCTGGTTATACACTCATACAACCTGACCATTCCCAGAGTCTGGGAGCTCCATGATGATTCTTGCCTTTTTTGATGGAACCTAGGTGAAAGATGCCAGGGTTCTGGTGGCTGCAGACCAGCCTCGGATGGCTGAGAAGCTTCAAGAAGCTAACATTCTGTTGGAGGACATCCAGAGGGGGCTAAATGATTACTTGGAAAAGAAAAGACTATTTTTCCCCAGGTATTTATTATTGTCCTTTTATTTGGAATTACCCATATGTAGGTAGAATTACATTTTTCATAGTGAGAGTTGGCTCCTATCAACCTATTCCATATCTTTTCCTAGTTTCCCATCCCCCACGAGACAGTCCTCAGAGGTAAAGAACGTCTTTATGATTGTTATTTGGAGTGAGGTTGAATGGACACCAGTGGGAGCCAAATCCACACTTTGGCCAATCAACATTGTCAAATGCCCAGTTAGAGGGATATAGCAGTCATGATTAAGAACCTGGGCTTTGGAGTTAAATAAACCTTGGTTTGAGTCCCAGCTCTTCCACTTATTAATCTTGAGACCTTCAGCAAATCTATCCAAGCCTTAGGTTCTCTATAAATTAGAGATATAATAACAGCCCCCCTCTGATATATTTGTCGTGCATGTCAAACGAGATAATGCATGTAAAGCACTGAGCATCTAGAATATGTGTTTAAGAAATGTCAGCTAAGTTTCGTTGTTGTTTGTTTGTCTTTTTGCTATCAAATTTTGTGGTTTCTGGTAGGTATGTTTATAAATATTTGACTCTTTTCCACAAGAACCAATTATTCCTCTGTGTAAAAATCAAGGTAGTTTTAGAGAGATAGTTTCAAGAAGGAGGGTCCTCAGCGTTGATAATTTATCCATGTATAGTTGACAGTGGATGTTCATTCCATGTATTTGATTCTAATTAGGATGTATATTTTATCTCAATTTTCCTTTAAGGAAAATACATGTTAATGTTCCCTTATATGAAGACAAAGTTAGTGCTCTGCTTTCCACCAAGAAAAAAAAGTGGGTTGTTTGAAATTCAGAAATGTCCTGTATTTGTGCTGTCCAGTACAGTAACCATGGGCTACATGTGGCTGTCCAGCACTTTAAATGCATCTAGTGTAAATGAGAAAGCCAGTTTTCCATTTTATTAGTATTAGTTTTTAAGTATAAATAGCTACAGGTAGCTAATGCCTTCAGTATTGGACAACACAGATAGAGCACAAGTAGTGGAAGGAAACTCAATTTGGAAGCACAAAACTTGGGAAGAGGAAACTTCTGATATTTGGACTTCTAATTTTATACCCACAGCTGTTGTTCCCAATAAAAATACAAATAACAACCAACACTAACACAGCGTTTATCATACGCCAGGACACTGCTCTAAGTGCTTTACACATATTAACTTATTTAACCCTTACAATAATCCTATGAGGTTGGAAGCATTATTTTTATCTCCATTTTATAAAGGGGAAAAAGCAACTTGCCAAAAAACACAATACTGGTAAATGGAGAAGCTAGAAATCAAAGCCAGATTGTCTGGATAAGAACCTCTCTGAGCCTCATTTTAATTTTAAATTATACAAAGATATTAAGTGTTACTCTTACAACCATTGAGCATTATTCATTGCCACATATAATGAATCTATAAAGATCACCTGTTTGAATTTTACTAGGGAGTGGGAGAAATTGACATTCTCATTAGTCAGTTAGCCAACAACTAATTATTGAGCTCTTCCTACTTGTGCAAGACTGCAGCTGCAGTAATACTAGCTTGCTTTGCTACATAGCAAACCACCCCAACACTTACAAGCTTAAATCATCAACTATTTATTTAGCTCACAACTCTGTGGGTTGGCAAATTGGGCTGGGCGCAGCTTCTGTTCTCATCATGGTCCACTCGTGTGACTATAGTCAGCTGGTACTCAATGGCTCCAGTCATTTATATGATGATTGGTTTCCTGTTGGCTGGGGCAACAAAGGCAGTTGGGCCACATGTCTTTTAGCCTGCTGAAGGCTAGCTTGGGTTTATTCATATGGTGGTGGCCACAGCATTCCCAAGACCAGCAAGAATGGCAGCTGCAAGGCTTCTTGATGTTCAGGCTTCAAACTTTGCGCAAATTCATGTTTGCCACAGTGAGACATAGAGCCAACTCAGGTTCAAGAGATATGAAAGTAGACTCTGCTTCTTGATGAGATTAGGTGCAAATATTATGGTCATTTTTGTAATCCATCATATATGGTGAAGACTATAATCATATAGTCCCTTCATTATGGAACTTTCAGCCTAGTGGTCACAGTAGAGGTTTGGTTCTTGAACATTTTCTGAAGGTTTGTTGTTGCTGCCTTGAGACCCTGAGCAAGAGAATGAAGCTACCTTATTAAGAGTAATTTAAAGCAAAGTAAAGGCCCCTGCATGTAAATAAGTTCATTATTAACAGGGACTTATTACTTCATACCTGTCCTACCTTCTGTCATACCTGGAGATAAGGAAAGAGAAGAAAGTCTCTCTTTCCTTCTCCTGCCCAATGAGTCTCAACTCTAACTGCACATTAGAATCACTTGGGATTTTTATTTTTATTTTTAATTGAATTTATTGGGGTGTCATTGGTTGATAAAACTATATAGGTTTCAGGTGTACAATTCTATAATACATCATCAGTATGTTATATTGTGTGTTCACCACCCAAAGTCAAGTCTCCTTTCATCACCATTTATCTCCCTTTTACCTTCTTCTACCTGCTCCCACCTGGGATTTTTAAAAATACAAATACCCACGTCCACCCCCAGATCAATTATGTATTAATTTCTGGGCATTAGGCATTAATGCCAAGAGCCTTTGCATTATGATTTTTTAAATAAGTTCAGTAGGTGATTCTGAAGTGCAGCCAAGGTTGGGAACCACTGCTCTATCCAGGTGTCTTTCAAAAGGTAGCACCCCCCACCCAGCCATATTAAACTCAGACATACCAGGTTCCATTATTTCTCTTGCTCTCAGAGTCAAAATCGTCTCCACCCTACATGCATTAGATGAAAGGAGTGGGGCTTAGAGCAGACCCTACAACATAGCTGGTCTTCATCCGAGTGCCATTTACCTGTTGGGATTATAACCTTGTTGGAAAGAGTTGATCTCAGAAGAGATTTCAGTTGCCATCTTCCTTTGCTTTGAAATAGGTTCTTCTTCCTGTCAAATGATGAGTTGCTGGAAATCTTGTCAGAAACCAAGGACCCGCTCCGAGTACAGCCACATTTAAAAAAGTGCTTCGAAGGAATTGCCAAGCTGGAGTTTACAGACGATTTGGAGATTGTGGGCATGATCAGCTCAGAAAAAGAAACTGTTCCATTCAAACAGAAAATCTACCCAGCTCAAGCAAAAGTAATTTCCCTTACCCATTTTCGGTTCTTTTCTCCATAACAGAGCAAAACAGAGAGGCAGAAAACACATGGGCTAAGCATTTAGACTAGTTTCAGCCTGCCTCAAAATGGAATACATGGATTCTACAACTTAATTAATGACTGGGTGACTTTAGGAAGCGACTCCATCTCTTACAGTCTCAGTTTGCCTACCTCTAAAATGGGGAGAAGTCCTGCCTAGTGTGACTCAGTGAGTTGGGCCCCATTCCACAAAGCAAAAGGTCACTGGCTTGATTTCTGGTCAGGGAACATGCCTGGGTTGCAGGTTTGGTCCCTCATTGGAGCACATACAGGAGGCAAATGATCAATGTTTCTCTCTTGCATCAATATTTCTTTCCTTCTTTTTCACCTCTCTGTAAGAATAAATAAAATCTGAAAAAAATAAAATGGGGAGTATACTGCAGCTAATGTGACACACCATATTTGTGGAAGGATTTCAACCAAACTGGATGTGGAGGCAGTAGCAGGAATCAGATCCAAACTGATGCTGCTCAGATTTCCATGAGCAGTTAAAAGTAATTCAGTCAGAGAGCTTGCTGGCGCAGGTGTTTTCAAGGGTCAGTAAACTGTGGAATCAATTCCATTTAACTTTAATTTTTATACATGTGTCCTTATATAATAAGTATAGTGTAAATTGCTTCTACTCCTGTTGGACATGACAGCATGTTCATTGAAACGGGTAACCCACTCAAGCCTCACTTTGCTTACTGTTTTTGCCAGCACACACAAGTTGGAATCAGGTAACCCAACCACACATCACCTTGCTCATTGTTGCCTGAAATCAACAGCTACAGTGGCCAGAAATTCTGGAACTGAATAATTAGCTACACATTTGAGTTACCTGTAGAGCTTTGAAATGAATCCAGAGCCCAGGTTACATCCCACACTAATTATGTCTGGAAGTGGGAATCAGGCCTCTGTATTTTTTTTTTTACACAGATCTCTAAACAATTCAAATGCACAGCAAATTTGGGAACCACTGGAATAATGTAAGAATTAAAACTGTTCATTAGAAATTAGCAGTTTTTGCCCTGGTGAGTGTAGCTCAGTTAGTTGGAGTATTGTCCCATAACCAAAAGGTTGCAGGTTTGATTCCTGGTCAGGGCACATATCTAGTTTGCAGGTTCGATCCCCAGTCTGGGTGAGTACATCAAGGCATGTGCGGCAGGAAACAGATTGATGCTTCTCTCTCACATTGATGTTTCTCTCTCTCTCTCTTCTTCTCCCTTCCTCTCTCTCTAAAAGCACCGAAAAAAAGAAGAAAGAAAGATCAATTATTTCATTAACTGAAATATAAATGTCATTTTCCCCCAACAAAGTGTCTGTTTCAGAAAATATGAAAGAAATACATGTTAAAAATCCTGTATTGCACCTTTTACAAGACACACACTTCCTAGAATGCAGTACATAAATGTAAAACAAGTAGTTAAAGGTTATTGGCTTGAAGAGGTGTGTGGGAGTGAAAGAAACTTTCCTCTATCCTCAAGGTTCTTTTGGCTGGTCTAGTAATCAAATAAACATAAGCTGAGTTAAGAACAGAAAATAACCAAATTAATTACATACATATGTAAGAGAGCACATATATAAGAGAGTCAGAGACCCCACATACATGAGAGGTTCAGAGACAGACAGGGAAACTAAGGTCTAGAAGAGCTTCTGAGCTAGGGAGGAGATAATGCGTCTTGGGGCTTTGGCAGGTCACTGCAGGGAGAGCACATATTCTGTAATTGGTAGTTTGCCTCACCATATGGATCAGTAAAAATTCAGTGCTGATGATTCTGATCATAGACCAGGCTCTTAATTTATATTCTAGAGAGTTAAGAATGTCTAAATCTTAATTTTTCTTTTTAAATATCTTTTTAAATTTTTTTGAATTTTATCTGAATTGTTATCAAGTACAGTGTTCTGTCTTTTACTCCCGTCCCAGTCCACCC
>PVKM010037992.1:0-14253 GCA_004027735.1 Carollia perspicillata | reverse complement strand
CCAGGAGCTGTATATATGAGCAACCGAGGCATTTCTGCTGTCTTGAGGCTGCCATGGGCCTACTCAACCAGGGCATTTGTTTGGTGCTAAGTCAAAAGAGCGTGGTGTCCAGTCAGTATGACTAATTTTACTTCAACTTCTGTGATGATTGGTTCAGTTTATTCATTTAGTCACCACTTGCAGTCCATTTATTGAGCAGCCAGTCAGTACCAAGTGCTGTGGGGGGACGATCAAGCATCGTCCCTGCTCTCAAGGAGGTGGCAAGCTAGAGAGGGAGCTAGAAGATGAAGTCCTTAGTTAAGTTCACTCTTGTGAGTGACATGAGACATTTGCAGAGGTATGTGGGAACAGGGAGCACACCCTCATGCAAGGGACAGTGGTGAGGAAGGGCTGGAAGGCTTCCAGCAGAGGTGCCACGGGACTTCCATCTCGAAGATCAGAAGGAGCTAGTCAGACAGAGAGTAGTGAGAGTGGGGAGAGGGGACATTCCATAAGGAGGGAGGGAGCCACAGGGACAAAGGCCCAACCCTTGGGGTGCCTGCCCACTTAAGGACAGCAAGGGACAGATTATGGGAGGCAGCATGCTGGAATTCTGGCTGGCAGTCGGAGGTCCAGGTTCAAGGCTCACTCCACCATTGATTGTCAACTGTAAGTCAATTACCCTTTCCAGCCCTCAGTGTTTTCTTTTTTAAAAAAAAAGTGGGCTTTAAACTTTATAGATTTTCTCTCATATGCTGGTCATATCATATCCTGTTCATCTATAGTACTTTGTGATTCAGTGAAAAACAGGTAGTGTTTAGCTGGGAGAAATCTGAGACTTACTAATGTTTCATATTCTCATCAGCAGTCGGTTTCACGGTCAGTTGTTAGGCCCCTGCTGAAGCTAATTAGTAGCTTTATTGTCCCGTTGGGCCCATAAGCTTTCCTATTTTCAATGAAGAGTCTGCAGCAGTCCATAGGTATCTCCTTAGCATATGTCTCCAGATGGGTGACACTGTTTGAAAGACAAATGAGGCCAAATACTTGATGGATTGACAGATTGACACAAATCCATCCTCGTGCACTAGTTGTTCAAAAACCTTCTTGTTGGGTGTAAAATATATTTGTTATTATTTACATCACCCTGTTCAGTAGCTTACACAGAATATTAAGCTCAGGGGACATTAAGTTCAGGTGTAGCGTGGGGGGCACAGAGAATCCCTGTTACCCTTAGGAATACATTTGAGTAATTAAAGGTCTCCCCAATGAAGAGAATACAGTCCACCAAGACTATTGTCAATGGTAACACACACACACACACACACACACACACACACAGGAGGGAATATCATTCCATGTGAGGAGAAACAACTGGCTTCTTAAGGCATGGCTCATGTGACCATCCAGAATAAGTTGATATGTCTGTAGCAGAGTGTTCTAGAAAAGAGTGTAAGGTTATTCTGATGTCCGGAGACCGTAGCAGGGGGTCATGACTGAGCTCACTCTCTGGAGCCACTCCGAAAATGCTCATTGAGGTGCTGGCCTAGGCTTTGAACTCCAAAACCTCAGTAGGATTTTGGAAACGTGGGGAGGTGAAGAACAGGAGCGGCTCCTGAATGCCTGCTCTGCGCCGGGCAGCGTGCCCGTCCTCGTCCAGGGAGCCTCAGGAAGACAAGCAACAGGTAGAGGAAAAAGACTAAGGAAAGTAACAAAGACACGGTATTTTACCAAGCGAACGAAAGGGGGCTGACTTCTTGGTTTTAGTGTATTTGAAAATGTATTCGTGAAAGTACAAGACGACTTTCCTGTTTTGTGGAGTGAAGGAAACTTAGGGGAGAATTGCTTTAAAAGGCAGCTTAAATGAGAAGATTATTAAATATCAAAATGGCATATCAAACAAGGATTGTGAAACTTTCATGTGGGTGCTCTTTTTAAAAAAAGTTAGGTATGAATTTGTCTGCCCCGGAGTAGGTGTTGGGGAATAGATAGTATCTCGGGTCCCTTTCGATTGAATAATAGGACGCATGCCTCTCTGACTAAAAAGCACTGTCCCTAGAGAGAGCGCCCCTGCTTGTTCTGCGCTCTCTCGGAGTCTGGGTGAACCCAAGTGTCTGTGGCTCCGACTCCCACTCAGCAGCCGCCAAGAAGGCTGTGAAAGCCCCAGATAACCACGTGGAACCTCCCATTCTGCAGATGCCTATCTACTTTTGTCAAATTTTCATGTTTTTCCACCAGAAAATTCTGTATCAGAAATTCTAAGTCTGTCCAATTAATACTATCTCTGATGCTGAGAAACAAAATTCCTAATTTCTGTGGGCAAAGTTTTCACTATCAAAATGGTAATTACAAGATACTGTGAAGATTTTTAATGTCTCGCTTTAAGGATCTCTCTTAAATTCTGTTATGCCCAGCCTTTTCAATGCTGGATTTGAGTTGTTTTAGTGTTACTATCATTATTACTGTTGTTTTTAATGTAGGGAGAAATTCATGTGAGAGTAAGGGACTAAATTTACATCCTTCAAGTTCTTTTTCCATGCAGTTTTCTAAAGAAAGCTATTTTTTTTCCTCCAACAGCTAAATTTAGAGTTTCAGCCTTCTGCCTATTGAGTAAATAGCTTTCCATGAATTAGAACTAAATCCCCTTTCCCAGAACATCTTTCTGGAGGAAGAGCATTTTGTCCTGACACAGTGTGTCCTAGGTTCCCTCTGCGCCATCTGAAAAACCCCAGAAGCAGTTTTAGATGAAGCACATTCGCCTCCTGCTACTGCAATAATCACAGGAGCATCCTTGCGTGTTCTGCATGGCCTAGCAATGATTAGACTCTTACTATAGGCTGCTTGGGGTTTTTATTTTTCTTGTGTTTTTGATTTGTTTGTGTTTTCTGATTTTTGAAGAACAGTCCAGGGATAATAATGAAATCCGCCATTTTTGCTGCCTTCCAGCTGTATAAGGAGATTGTCCATTTACAAAAGGAACACCCAGCGAACTGGCACAAGAACTACGCCATTGCCTGCGAGCGGATGCTGCACCTGCGGGACCCAGGCGCAGACCCCGAGCTCCTGCTGTCTGAGACCATCAGACATTTCCGTCTCTACACGCAGAAGGTGCGGACGGACCCGCAGCTGGCGGACATTTCAGTCGCTCTGAAGCACCTCAGAAAAGAACTGCAAAGTCTGAGAGAGATGAGAAATGTCTGAGGCAGCAAAACGTGGAAACCCTGCTTGTCATCCTGCTTCTAAAATTTCGAGGTCCAAAACTTCTTCCTCCAAGAAAAGCAACTGTATTAAGAAACGGAAGACTAAGTCACTTCCCAGATAGGAGTAACGCAGCATAGCACTGGCTTTTCGTGGGGGGTTTAGTGACTGAGTTGTGCTGTTTATGCAGAATCTGTTTATCCCATGCCCCCAAATTAGCATTTCAGTGAGAATCTTTTGAACATTCCTCCTACTTTCACAATCTTTCGCCTAGTAATTTTGCTTGATTGGATTTTAAAAGAGAACGGACTCTATTCATATATTTAAAATATTGACTGTAAATCTACTAAGGGCCTGCCTATTGGGATCAGTTTTGTAGGTTAAATTCTTCAAACATTAGTATCAGACCAAAGACATTTTCTGTTTCTTAAAAGTGAACTTTTTTAAAAAGAGTGAATCTCGTTAATACTGCAAGTTAGAATACCTTTTTTTAAAAAGCTGTGGTTGTTACCTAATCTTATGCTTTAAGCTAAACACCAATTGGGTGATACTTTGAAAAAAATTGGTTTTTTATTGTCTTAGGTAAATCTCTGAAAGCACTGAAAATAAAGCTAATTCATTGTTGTGTTTTTCAGTTGCATAAACTGATTGGCAAGTAAAAGGATTTTGTCGTTCCTTAATTAATTTTATATTCGTGTTTTGCTTCTATTTGGGCTCATAAATCTGGGCCCAATAATTAGTAGGCTCCTGCTGCCAAAATGCAAAAAAAGTGGGGGCAGGGATTTGAGGGGGGAAATGGGGAGGTGGTTCAAGAAATTCATTTCTGTTACAAGCATCTTTTATACATATTACTAAAGAGAACATAGTAAGAAATGCAAATAATAGTTCTTTATTTTATTATGACAGTTAATTAATAGCAACCTGTTTTAATGAATAAAGTCACTCAGAGTCCTTCAGCACTTCCTAAGAAGAGGCCCGAATCTGTAGGGATTCTTTTCCCCCCAATTGTATAGCCCCTGGACTCCGAGCACTATCTAGGCCCCTGTATAGAAATGCTCACTAATGAAGAGGGAGGGCTAGAAGCTTGTCTGCATTCAAAGATCACTGGTGAGTCATTCAGCAAGAAAAGGCCCCTTACCAGGAATAGTCACAGTTCCGTGGCATTGTACTAGCAAAAGGGTCTGATCAAAGGTCTCCTGCGGAGCTTGCATGGTTCCCTTTCATACTACGACCATAATTAAAACCACTAATTCTCTTTTAAAATGCTGCAGGATGCCATGTAGGCATCTGTCTGGAGTGTCCTTTGTGATGTCATAAGCTGTTAAGGACCAGGGCCGAGGGCTTTTGAGTGAAATGCCAGTCATGAAGGTGCTTCAAGACAAGGGTGCCTCTAAAAGCTTGACAGGGCCTTGACTGCACAATTCGAGCTGCATTTGCCCCTTGTCAGCTGCCAGTAAATAAATCTCAAAGGGGGAAAAGCTGAAGTTTCATTACCTGATCCATGGGGCTTTGTTGGTTTTGGCACCACACAGGGGAAGCTCTTGCCCCTCCATTCTCTGGGTTTGAAGATGTCCATTGGAGCCTGCAGTGCCTGGACAGGGTTCAGAGCGGAACCTTTTGAAGAGTGTCAATAGTTGTAACAGTTCAGCTGTTAGGAAGACAAATAAATGGAGGAGCTCATTAATCCGCTTTTGGCTCTCGGTGCCTTTTGCCCTTTTATCACAGCCTTATTAGGCTCCTACTCATCTTGAACCAGAAAAAAATGAATTGAAGTTGTTGAGTACTAATTGGCAAAGACTTTTAATCACGGGCCAAGAACTTTCACTGACTTGAAAGTAACTTCTCCACAGGGAGGAACTGAAAACCTGGTTTACCTTAAAACAAAAACCTGTCGGAGTCCGGTGTGGTGTAAAAACTCAAGGAAGCATTGATAAATTGTTGAAGTTGATCCATTTGAAAGAAATTATGTAAGATTATGGTTTCCGTTTTTCTTTTTTAAAAAGTACAATAAATATCATGTAAACGTTCCCTAGAAATGCATGTCTTTATTGGTCAGAGAAGAGATGGCATCTCTGAGGTGACCGTGTTTGTTTCTGAACGTCTACACACACATGGCCGTACGCTTCACCTGAGCATCTGCACGTACACGTGGGTTGGAGGGACCTTATTAAAAGTAGCTTTTCCTACTCACACCCTAATGGCCGATGAAGACGTCTTTTTGAGAATATCTGCTCTTTAAACTTGTCTATACTGTGGACACACACACACATACACACACACACACACACACATTGGACTATGCCTTTTGTATGGACTGTGGTCAGATGGTGCACAGATTATTCTGGATTTCTCCAACAGTGGCTTTGGACCACTCTGCCTTTGAGAAAGCAATGATATGATGGCCCAAAGTAGATAGAATCATACTTAATTGAATTTCTGAAAACCATCAGTAAATGAAAAAATAAAAAAGAAACTTGAGCTGAGATTTGGGGACATTGAGTGTCATTCCCAGGTCAACTACTTTGATGAATCCTTTCCTTTCTATTGTGTGAGGTTTTAAAAGTTGCTTTCTTTTTCTTACTTTTCCTTGGCGAGTGAACAAACACCACAACATCTGACAGAAGGGTTTCCTTTAGTCCAGCCCCCTGACATGGAAGAGAATGTGAAGAGGTGACTTCTCATGCAGGATTTGGCCAGCATTTTCCTAGCAGTGTCCCTGGAGTGCCAGGGGTTGGCAGGATGACAGGAACCCCACAAGGCCGACTTCTGCCTGGACTTTGGCCTGAGGAACAAGTGGGAGCCAGCAGCACTGTCTGCCTGTCCGCATGCTGCTGCGCCCTGCTGCCCGGCCCCGAGGCTGGCGCACACTGGGGGCCGTGGCAAAGGGGCTGTGTGGCTCCGTGTTCTCCAGCGAACCTCCCGGCCCTGTTTCCGCTGATGGGAGGTATGCTGGGCTCTGGCTATTAACTTTCCTCTTGTCTTTGCTTTTTTAAAGGGCTGGTTTTAAAAAAAAAAAAAATTCTTTTGTTCTATTACTCAAAATGCAGCCATAATAGAAGGGAATCAGTTACTTGTGTACTGTTTTAAAATCTTCAAAGAGAAGTTATGAAATGTGATTTCTGTCCATATTCTTAGGATTTGCTGGTAGTAGAACCATGATATTTAGCCTTTATGATATTTAAATAAAGCCCATTTTGAGGGCCAGGGTTATTTTTGATTCCCCAGTAATTTCTTGAAGGCATCGGGCTAAGATATAAAGAGTAGTTGTTTTAATTTATATTTTCAATGTTAAATAATGTGAATCCTTAATCATACTTCCTACCAATATCACTCAGAATTTAAGTGTTAGTACTTCTAATATTAAGGAAAAAGGTTAATCGCAAAGTTTGGAAAAGAATGGATCCTGTTACAGCAAATCCTTTTACTCTAATTCTGGTGTGTTTTCAAAATGCACAAAGTGGGGTATTACTTAAAATTCTGTTCTTCCAACTGGTTCCAAGTCCCATGATAAGTAAAGAAAATGATAGCTTCGCACTGCTTTGTTCATCCTCATATTTTGTTGTGGATACAAAACCATCCCAAGGCTTATACTCCCAAACAACTAAGTCATGTTCCCAGGGGTTCTGGGAATATCTAAAGGCCAGGATCTTGGCACGGCATCACCGAGCAAACAGGGAGCTGCAGCTTTAAGCAGCAATCATATTCGATGAAGACGTCATTGTCAGTACCTTCTCAAGGTCTGTTTGAATCAGATCAGCATGGATGGTATAAAAAAAAAACCTCAGGAAGACCACGATGTACTTACCTGGATATAGGAAAGTAAACTAATGGAACATATCTTGAGAAAAGGATTTTTTCTGGGGAAAAAAATCCAGTTGCTTTTCAACAATGTAACATATAAGTGGTGGAAATTGTATGTACGGGAAAGATTAGCTCATGTCCTACTGAAAACAAAAGAAAGGGGGGATGGGTGGAGGTGCCAAGACTGTAACCATGGAACCCACAGGAGTTCACCTTCGTGTACGGGGTTAGCTGAGTCTGGTCCACAAACCCCAAGTGTTATTGCTGAGGCTTAATTTTCAGTGATACAAATACGAGTCTTGTGATGATTTTAGAAAAGTCAGGTTATAAGGTTGAGAAGGTTTCGAGATAGAGATCGAAGGCACGCAGGCGAATAGTTGGACCACGTTCCCGTCCCAGCCAACCAGCTTCACAGAGCAGCCCAGGGGTCCCAGCGTTTTGTACGCAGGTGCCATTGGGTGGGGATGATGGCAGACGAAGGTCTAATGAAAGGTAAGTAGACATAAGCCAAGTCTAACACTGAACTCTTTTAGAATTGTTTAGAGTTTTTTATAAATCTGCATAAAGCATATTGGGGGGAAGTGTGACAAAAGGAGAATAATCCTTGTGTTGTTAAGTTTATTAAATATTATAAACTAATCTGTGGAGCTTGTATGCTATTTTTTTAAATATACACACAGACCATAATTATCTTCTACTTAGAAGTATTGCCTGAAAAGTGGTTATTTTGTATTTAACCTTTTAAAGAAGATATTTTGGAGATTTCTCTTACCTAAATGAAATATTCATAATGGGTGAACTGTTGGAAATATCCCTAATCCTTGTGGTTGTTGCTTTTATGCAAAAGTGTGATGATTAAAGTAAAAGAGGGAACACTGCTTGGGAAATCAGACCCAGTTTTTTTCTTTTTCTTTCTTTTTTTTTTAAGATTTTACTTACTTTCAGAGAGAGGGGGAAGGAGGGAGATGCAGAGGGAGAGAAACATCGGTGTGATTGAGTCAGCTGACTCTCACACTCCCTCAGCCTGACTGAGACCTGGCCCACAACCCAGGCCTGTGCCCTGACAGGGAATCGAACCGGCGACCTCTCCGTTTGCCGGCCGGCGCTCAACCCACCAGCCGGGGCAGACCCAGTTTTCTCACCCTCGGATTATGGTGTGATGGGACATCCATGAAGCGCCCCAGACCCTTGAGTATCATCTAAGACACAGGAAATCCCGGTAACACCCTGGCATGCCATTGAAGATTTGAGGACAGGGTAAAGGATGCGAGGACTACAGTCTTCTTACAGTATCTTCCCTCAAAATAGGTTTTGAAAGTGGAAGGAAACATAATTGTTGTACTATTAAGAGTGCTTTTAAAAGTTAGTATTTCAAAAAGTCAAAGGTTCATTTAAAATACTCTAGCAAAAACTACAGAAACTTTAAACAGAGTTGTTTATAAACAGAAGATCCATTTATCAAAACATAGGTTTCCTTTGATTTTAGGGATGAAACCAAAGCTTATTCACACAGAGCGTAAAATAGATGAGCTCTGCAATGGAGAGCCCTCGTGCTGAGTGGTGGTTCACCACAATTGGGGCCTTTTCCATTCGACATGTGGGCTGGTGCGCACACAGTGTTTATTTTCTCTCAGTGACCAGAGTTGTGACCGCTGGACTCTGTCGTCACCCGCACCCACCGGGCACAGGCCTTCACAGTGCAGACTGTGCCAGCCGTGGTGATTGTCAGGTTTGGTCATTAAGTCAATTTAGTGCACATGGAACAGATTTCTTACAAAATAAAAAACATAATGCATCTGAGGTAGCCAGGATCATTACTGTTTCATGCAACTTATTTCATATATGTGTGTGGTTGCATGTATAGTGTGCATACTATATGGGCACACAGTATACATCTTCTACATACACATAGGACCCATTGGCCTAAGAGAACTTGAACCACCGTGATCGGATGTTAATGCCAACAAGGTTATCTGGTAAGGGATCATCTGGTGGAACTAGCATGACTAATCCAGTTCAGTGAACGAAGAACCTGAGCCCTACACTAAGGAGGCGACTTGGCGAGTGTCACACAGCTGGGCAGTGGCAGAGCTGGTCCTGGAACACAGGATTCTTGGCTCTATCTGTATACTTTCCCTGCTTCCGTCATGGTTCAATGCAACCAGCTACGTTCTCCCATCAGCTTTGTCTCGTTCAAGTCTCTGAGTTCTAATATAAACTAATTCAACATTGCATATCAAGGGTAACTGAAAAATAAATAAAGGCCGCACTAGTTGATGTGTTCCCTCCCTGTCCTGAGCAGGATCCACAACTTGATACCGTTTCTGTCTGGCAGAAGGGAACACGTCCCAGCCCCACTGGAATGTTCACTGAGCCGGGGATCTGACTTCTCCTCCCAGAAGCCGAGACCGTCTGGAGCCATGGCTCAGGATGGTTCTGCTTGTCTCAGCCACTCCGTTAGAGAATTTTAACAGTGTCCAGAGGGCAGAGGGCTCCGAAGACCCACATGTCTGGTTTCCTCATTATGAACCTTACCTATTCAACGTTTAGGTGATAGTGGCTTCTAAATTTGGCTCTTGAGTCATATGTGTGATTTGTAAAAATACATAAAAATAACCATAATTACTACTAGTGTAACAACTGATCTCACTCAGTATTTGCTGCCTGGCTTCGATGGCCTAAAATGACCTAAATGGCCTGCATTTGCTGAGAGGGGCGGGAGTGCTCTGGTCCTTCATCTCTGGGAGGCACATGTACATGGGGTCACTCATGGGACGACTCCCAACACAAACCACGTGGCCAACGTCATGAACATTTGTGTGGAGGTGACCTGATCTTACAGGGTTAGCATCCGTGTGACAATACTTTTCTTCTTTCACAAGTCCCCTTGTGAACAATGACATAATTGATCCACAGAGCCCAAACCTGTTGACTACTACGAGCTAATCTGTCAAGGTAAATGTGTAAACCTATACAAGAATCAAACAAAACCAGAGCTTTGTGTTAAAGCAGTGCCGTGAGGTCCCATAATCATTGCGCTTGTCCTGTCATGTGAGACATGTGACTGCTTAAACTTTTGATGAGATACAGATTCTATGTTCCTTCTTAATTATAGTGCTGGTGGAGTAAATAGATACCTTAGCAAACACCTTCAGTGCGTCCTGACGGCCCCCAGGACAGCACGCCAGCTCCTGCAGCGCTCGCCGGGGCCTGCCTGTGAGGGCAGGACAGCTGCAGTGCTCACTGCCAGCACGGAGACAAACACTCCAGGCCTGTGGCTCGCGGACTTGTTTTGTCCCTGAAGGAGCCAAGAGCAGACGCCGGGGCCTTCCCACCCCTCCCATTCCCGTTCCTGGGTTACAGGCTCTTTAGAAAGCACAGGCCTCCCCTTTCTAAGTCCCACCAGATGGTAATGGTTAGTGCTAGACTCCCAGCTCTGCCACCTGCTGGCTGGGTAACTGGAAGCAATCAATGTCTTTGGGCCTTACTTTCCTTTTCTGTAGGTTGGGGATATGAGGAACGGACTTACGTCCTGGTGTGTCTGCAAGAATGAAATGAGTTGACACATACAAAGTGCGTTGAACCATGCCTAGGTACGTAGCAACTCACACTGCTGACTGTGTTCATTCATGTGCCCGTGAAACCAGTTCTCATCTGCTTTAAACACCCGAGTAAAAAGTTTTCAGAGCCTCCTGCTTTGCTTCTCTCTTGTATGTTTAAAAAAGTCCTCACTAAATATGCATCTGAAAAACATATGACTCAATTTAAATTACAGTGGTAATTACAATTATGTTATTTAAATTATGTGGAAACCCGGCAAGTACAAGAAAGTAACGAGAAGCACTGAGCAGATGAAGAAACCAGTCTGACCAATCAGTAAACGTGGCAGAGGCTGCACGCGCACGTGGGCACGCGCAACACCCACTCCACGGGACCGTTAGCGAGAAGGCCCGCCCGTCCGTCTCGGCTGGCCTCCCCACGCCACCACCCCACTGGGAGGAGGCTTCACCATCACCGTTTGCCTCCCTCCCCAAGCTCACTTTCTGCCATCTACACATTTGATCTGATTGTATCTTTTCTTAAACAGCATAGATTCCGTTGGTTTCAGAGACCTCTCAAAAAATAGTCTCCTCCCAACACAGCTTCTCTGGGCACGTGGACTGACGTAGGACAGAAAGCTTGGAGTCCTGATCATAGGGCCACCGACGGGCTTCCAAAGCCATGCTGGGGGACAGGGTCATGGATTTCCGAGTGGGCGTGAGTCGAGTGCCCATCAACCTGCTTTATAAGTGAGCACCCCATTCACTTGCTCATTGTATTCATGTAAGCAGTCAACGTTTCTTGAGCTGCTACAAGGAGGCAGGCCCGGGTACTAGGATTTCACAGGGAGAGGGGAAGCAGGCAGACAAGGGCCTGACCCTAAGGAGCTTCCGGATTCTAGAGGGGGAAAGCCAAATTGCAAGTCTTAAAAATCTGCCCAAGGATTTTTCTCTCTCAGCAGCACCGTGGTTTGCCCCATGCAGGAAACCAAACCCGCTTTCTCACTGTTCCAGAAGCTGACTGAGAAGGTTTGCCACCACCCCCTCAACACAAATTAACAAGTCTCCCGCCCACAGAGATGTCTGCATCTCATTCTTGGGTTATCAGGAGCTCCCTGAATCCACAGAGGGCTGCACTGGGCCACCGAACGGTCCCTTCGCCCACACTTCATCTTGGTCCTCCCCTCCCCTCGCCCCTTCTCCCCACCAGCACCCACAATCCTCCCCCTTCCCCTGCTGATCTGAATGGGACGGAAAGAACAACAACAGCACTTCTCACCGTCCACCTGTGGCAAAGACGGTTCTCACTTCTGCCACGGCCACCCGTGGCGACAGAGAAAGGAGGCGACACGTGAGAAAAGGGAGTCAAGTGCTCTTCCGAAGTCTCGTTCCTAGAGGCGTCCTGACTCGTGAGGCCTGTCGCACAGCCTTGCTTACTGTCGCTGCTGGAAAAGCAGGGCCCACTTCCACAAAGCAATGAGAAGGAATTGATGCGTCTGTAGTATTCTTGCCAAAAAACGTATAACCGCAGTTTAGGCTCGAGAAAATACCACACGAACCCAAACTGAGGGGCGCTCTATGAAATACCTGACCGGAACTCTTCAATGGACAGTGTCAAAGTCATGGAAGACGAGGAAGGACAGAGAGCGTCCTAGACTGAGGAGACTGAGGACACAGGGCAACCAAATGCAAACGGGGTCCTGCATGTGGGATCCTGGGTCGGATCTGGGAGCAGAAGGAAGGCGCTGGCGGGAACGCCGTGTCGTGAGCTCTGGACGGGAGGCCACCGCGTCGCTACCAGTGCTGTGCTGCCATTAGTTTCTTGGTCTCGATCATTGCACTATAGTCATGCGAGCTACTTAATTAGGGGAAGTCGGGGAAAGGTTGAATAAGCATTCAACTATTTTTACAACTTTTCTGTAATTCTAAAATGATTTCAAAATGAAAGAGTTTCTTTATTTAAAAAATGTTAAAGGCAAAATGCTCCTTTTTCCTCTTACTCTTTGTCATTCTTTGTTGACTGTCTTAAGCCTCAAGATGAGCAATAGATACAACAGTGGTCTTTATTACTTGGGCCCCCGGATGATCAAAGAGACAAGTTGCTTAAGGCCAAAGGCCACAGGCCTGTCTCCAGTGCTGCATTAGGGTAGGTGGTCATCATTGGCCCAGGGCCTGAGCCCCCTCCTTGTGGCTGTCCAGTGGGACCTGGGTGAGGGTGTGCGTCTCCAGGGAGCCCAAGGCTCTGTTTCCAGTGCCCTGTGGAGGCTCAGGAAAGGTCCGTGGGATTAAGTGCCCTGCAAAGCCACTGGACTCACACCCAGCTGGAAAACAGCGGCATCTGTCTCAGAGTATTCCTGTGCTCTGGGCTCCTCGCTTCAGGCCGTCACTGCAGGAGAAGAGGGAGTGAAGGCAAAGCACCCGTAACACCCTAATACTTTCCAAAGCTGAGTCCCATCTCTGTAGCTTCATCAGCATTTGTAGATAGAAATACATTTTAAGTGGCATTGTGTTAAGTAATTATTCTCACACGATGTGAAATTAAACACATTTTCCTCCGCTTGCAATTATTCCTGCCACGTACCGAGTTTGGTGACAGCTTGAGAATTTGGACAGTGGGTTGCAAGAAGCAGAGAAGCAATAAAGGTATTTAAAAAAAAAAACACCAAAAACAAAAAAAAATGCCAACCTGAAATATTCCACCAAAGGTAAGTCCTTGTAGCAAAATAATTTTGGCTGAATGGAATATTAAACCTGCTACTATGAATTTCACGCCTCGCATTCCTAAAGCAGATGCAGGATGATGATGCCAAAAATTAATTGGGAATGATGCGGCTTGCCTTGTGTACTCTATCCAGCAGAGGGCACAGCAGATAAGCGTTGTGTGCGCCGGTGACTTGGGGACTGATAAGGCTTGTTTGTAATTGCTTCTGTAAAGATATGTAACAACATGCTTGGATGCTTATTTACATTTAGGAATGTGGTTCAGAATAGGAGGTTTAGATTTATAACTTTGGTTTTGTCTGTCAATACGTGGGAGAATTTTGGTTGTCGTGAGCATTATATTTACCAATGCACAATGTTAAATTGCTGGATTTAATTGTTGTTACAGTACAGTGAATTATTCTATTATTTCTGACTTTTTTTATCCTAAGGAAAATTCAAACTTTCCAGGCTTCGGGGCAGGATAAAATGGCTCTGAGCATGTCAATGTCTCAAGAGCACATTATTTTCTTATTGGATTGTATTAACGTTAGAGATGGGAATTTGAAGAATTAGAAGGCTTAGTGATGGGAAATTTGGAGAAGAAAAGAATAATGTCTTAAGATTTCTGGAGGGGTTAACTGGTAAGTCATTTCGAAAGCTGCTGATGCTAATTCTCATAGCAAGAGACGTAGCAGACCCTAAAATGATCAGGAACAAGGCTCAGAAATGCTAACTAAGAAAGAAGAGAATCTTGTGTCACACTCAGAATTGCCAACGGATTATGGAGGTTCCTCTCTCTCTGGCACAGATTTCTCTTGCGTAAACTCCTTATAGGGCAACTTCCCACAGTCTAGGTAAAGGGTGTTTGGCAGTGCCACTTAGTTTATGAAACAAACAAGCCTCCTGCCTCAGATGCACATATTTGGATGCTAAAGGACGGAAACGTGACAGATATAAACATTCTTCCATAAGCACTATAACTTGCAGCTGAAGGGAAAGCCGTGGAAATAAACTACAACATCATAAAGCCTAATAG
>PVKM010037991.1:0-14238 GCA_004027735.1 Carollia perspicillata | reverse complement strand
TGCTATGACCAACCAAGCCATATTGGCCAGGGCTCAACAGAACTGTAATTCCGAGATCTGAAGAGAGTATGCTGAGATGCCCCTGTTCATTAAACTAAATTTGACCGGAATTTATTTATATTACATTCACTTCCTAAAGGATGATGGTGCTTCTGTCAAAAGATGAAGGTATAATAGAGCAAAAATGTACTTGTTCAATCAGAATTCAGTGAGACCCTAATATGAGCAAGGTAATGGAAGAATGGGGGAGGTTAGCCTGGGCAGAGAGCAGGTCTTTGGGATAGCATACAGCTGTGTAACTCGGGCAAGTTATTTCACCTCTTTGAGCATCAGTTTCCTCTTCTGTATAACAGAGTTAATACTCATAGTGTCTACCTGGCAGGATCGTTGTATGGATTTAAGTGTTTGTCAAGTGTTTAACAGTCCGGCAATTAAATGGGTACTCAATACACCATAACTGCTGCTGTAATTCTTTATTTCTGTGCTAGGAAAGAAAATGCTGGTGGGGACACTGTCCCTGCTCTGAAGGAGATGCTGAGGTGGGGAACGTTTTGGTGTGTTGGAGAAGTACACAGGGTGTACTCCTGGAGAAAGGAGGATACCAGCGATGGGAAGAGGGAGGGTAGGCCTCACAAGACTACCTTTGGATTTATCCTGTAGACAGTGAACAGCCTGATGCTCCGAGCCACTTGGCAATTTAGAGAGTGAAGTAGGAAGAGGCAGGAGGTAGCTGTGGGCCTGTTGTAAGAGGCGAGGAAAACCTGAGACAACCTTCATAGGAACTTGGCAGCGGAGAGGGAAAGTCAGGGATGGATTCCAAGATGTCTGGCTGTTATTTGGGATGCTGCACTTGAGTGTCAGCTTTGTGAGGGCAGGGGTCTTGGTTTGTATGTGGACGTATTGCAGGTAACTAAAACTGTACATGGCACATGGTAGGTGCTCAATAGATATAAAACGAGTGAGCAGATGGTGGCGATATTAACTAAGGAAGGAAATACAGGGGGAATAAAAAATTTGAGGGTGAAAATTATGTTTTTCTGGATGTGTTGAATTTGAGTGGCCTATGGGACATTTCAATGAAAAAGTTTCGTGTGGAAAATGGAAATTTGGGCCTGATACTCAGGAGAGGAGGCTGCACTGTAACTTTGTAAATGTTGGCCTACAGGAGATGGTTGAAATCATGGAAGAGTTGCTATCAACCCAGGAAAGAGTGTAGAGCAAGAAAAGGGTCCAGAACGGAACCTCGGCTGGAGACTCCCACGGGAGGGGGAGAGGAGGGGTGCAGGGAGAAGAGCCAAGGGTACAGGAAAGATGAAGACCGGGTAAAACAGTAGGAGACAGTAAAGGCTGCTGTGTTGAGGACTCCGAGGAGGAACTCCGAGAAAGGAGGAGTATGCCAGTCCTGCAGAGAGTTTGGGTAGGAAGAGGATCACAAAGGGGCCCTTGATCTGGCAGTTGGACGTCATCAGTGAGCCAGTGAGCAGCAGGGATGGAAGCCGAACAGCAGCCCCCACCCCCTTTTTTGGTGACCAACAGAAGGGTGTTCTGACCCTTTTCCACTTCCTTTTTCTAAATAATAGCAAATGGTTCCAAATAACTTTAATTAAATGCAAAACCCAGTAGACGCATGCATGCAGTGCTTTTGAGTAATGTCTCCTTTTCCAATTTATAATGTCCTTGCTCAGTGATAATGTCACCAATTTAAAACTCAGATTAAAAAATAGAAATGTTCAAGTGCCAATAACATCATTCGCTTTCTCGCTTCGCTTCCATGTGATATTTTAGGTTTTTCCCGTAGCTATTAAGGGTGCTCTAGACCACACAATTTGGGAGCAAGTTGTCACTTCAGAGAACTTAAAATTGGGTTCGTTGTTGCCTCTCTGTCTGTGAAAGCATCGTGTTTTTTAAATGTCGTTTTCTGAGCTTTAGATATGAAATCTTAGAGTGAAGCTCCGAAAAGCAACGATTTCTTTTTACAGCCATGATTAGATTTGTCTAAATCATTTGGTCAGCTTAGACAGATGTATTAAAATCTTTTTAAAAAGTGATGGAAACCAGAACATGCTGTCTAAAGTACACATCCCTTCCTGTTTTGGAAAGCCAATGGCACACACTTCATGTGCGAGACTCTCGTTCTCAGCATGGTTACGTACGGACACTCCCGTGCTGGTTATGCATCTTTATGTAAACCCTGCCTTCCAAAGCTCAGCTGCTCAGCCCAGGCACGGCCCCAGGAAAGTTGCCCGGAGTTGCAGCCCCGCATAGCATTTGATTTATATTGCACCGTTTTCCTGTTCATATAAATATTTTAGGTTGGAAAAAAGCCTTTTGTTATTTTTCTCTCTGCCTAAGAAATACTTCCACGAACTATTCCCATAACAGAGCCGTTCTCTGACTTGAGTAACCCTCCCCCAGGCGACGAAGAAATAGCTTCTTGGCACTGTTGGTTTTCCACGACTGTTTTAAAAATGACGAGAGAATAGGCAGAGCCACACCAATTGTAGGTGAATAGAAAAGTTCCTCATTTCCTATAAACTGTTCATCCTTTCTACTTGCCAGTTCCGGATGTGGGAAAAAAAGAATTAACAATAGCATTAATAAGAAAGCCAGTATACTCATCACACCATTAACCCCAGAGAACTTGACTTCTCTGCAAATTTCTAATTTCCTTTCCATTGTGGTCTGGCACAACCTGTAATTTGGATTTTTATCCAAGAATTACTGCTTCTAGGAAGACTTCTATGACTAATTTCTGCCCATAAGGTGTCTTCTTTCCACTAGTGTGTGTGTGTGTGTGTGTGTGTGTGTGTGTGTGTGAACTCCCTTTTATTCCCTTTACCCTTATGTATTATTTTCTATTGGCCCCTCATTGATCTACACAATCCTCCAGAACAAGGAGTATATCTTCTTGTTCTTTTGTTTTCCATGTCAAAGCATCCAGCCAGAGATTAAGCATCCAAGAAGTGTTGAATCAGCGCCTATGGATGAATTGATGTTAGGACAAAAAAAGTGCTAGATGCCAGGATCTGGGGTTATACCCTGTCCTCCTGTCTAATACATTTTTCTCTGTTTATTATCCTCAGCTTCAATGGGGATCCACTAACCCTCTGAAACTGTAACAAAAGTTTAGTGAAATTATGGTGGTGTATATCAATGTGCACATTTTTGGAGAAAAATCTTTAGTCATCATCTGATTCAGTGGGGTAGAAAATGAACAGTGCAAGGACTTGGTGCTTTTCCAGAGCCAGACAAGGGGCTTCCAGACATGAGGAATTTTTACCATTAAATTCCGTGGGGATGAGATGGAAGCAGGGGAGAAGGGTTCTGAGTTGGCCAGAGATCAAAGGCCAATTTGGCTGGGAGACTCTGGGGTTTTAGTACACGTGACTCTCCCTCCGTGGTTATCAAACATAACGCCAGCATCCAGTGTGTTTGACATTAGCCTTCCCACTCTCCCCATGTCTGTGTTCTTGTCCCTGTTGGCTTTTCCAGGCTATATCCCAGTTATGAATCCTGACAACAATGATTTCCTTAATATATTCTGGACATTAGCTGATGACATGGAAGCAAATCCTTAGGGAGAAGAGGAATTGGAAGAAGGGAGAAGAAAAAGATGTAAGAACATAAAGATTGTGTATGAAACTGGCCCCCAAATATCTAACAGATTATGACAATTGTATGAAGACTTTCCTCTGTCACGTACAGGAAAAATAGTTTACTAAGCTGGAAAGAGAGAGAAAAGTGATTTTTAAGTGCATGTTTCAGATAAATGATCGTAGTTCATGAGTACCAACATTTCTAATGAACACTCCAGGGCTGGTATGTGAGTCACTCCTCCGCTGACCTCATTGGGAAACTGACGGAGTGTGCAGTCGGAGTCGGGCGGGCGGGAGAGCGGTTGAGAGAGCTGTGATTTAGAAGGCGGGTAGCTCTTCTCCGGTGGGTTTGAGTGTCCTCTGACTGCACGAAAATAGGGCCTCATGAGCTCAGCTGCAGAGGCAGTTTCTGGTTAAGAGATGCAGAGTTGGGTCCTTCACTGAGTGGCTGGCTCATTGGAAATGTACACTGGTGGTTCAGTCATTGCCATGGCAACCACTAGAATGCAGCAAAGTACATTTGTTCATTTTTACAATTATTCTATTATTTATACTGAAGTATCTATGAGAGGGGGATGCATTTCTGGGGAGAAGCCAGAAAAGCTATCCCTGAGCAAAAAAGGCAATTAACCATAGGTGCCCCAAATTGAAAATACGTGTTTTCTAATCACCAAGGGCAATATTTCTTCCCACCTAGTCTTGAGGGAAATCCTCAATATCTAATGGGATTTTCTGCTATTCACGGAGCAGGGAAATTGACAGCTCTCATCACACCCAGTTCTCAGAGATCTACAGACATTTCTCCTTCTTTGCCAGCTTTTTTTCATTTTTTCGATTCAGGGTTTCCTCACAGTGCATGGTTCATTATATTTAATAACCCAGAATATGTCACTACATGTAAAAGTAAGGTGGCTTTTTAAAAACTCACCTGAGGAAAAAACTCCTTGTTTGACTCTGAAAACATAATGCAAAATCTAGGCTTAAAATGTAATGAATTTTGTTTTTTTCCAACCTAGCAAACGGAATGAATAAACAAATAAGCAAACACACAAGCAAGCACATAGGCAAATCCCTAAGCCATTCCATATTTAGTGCAGGTAATTTCATATGCTTCTATTTTTTGCTGGTTTGATTCTAGGGATTTAGAGTAGAAGATGTAGGAATGAGGGTAATTCCTGGCAGGGGTCCCTGACCCCTGGGCTGTGGACCTGTCCGCAGCAGGTTAGGAACTGGGCTGCACAGCAGGAGGTGACCTCGAATGTCATGCTCTTGAGTCATCCCGAGACCATCCCCCTTGCCACCTGCCCCGACCCCTGGAAAAATTGTCTGCCACGAAATTGGTCCCTGGTGTCAAAAATGTTGGGGAGCACTGCAGAGAGTAAAGTAAGAGAAGGTTTCAACCAAGTGAGCAGAGATGTGTGCTGAAAGACTTTTCTTTAGGAGCCCTGATGATTATGTAATTGTATGTAATACACACACACATATAAAACTGCATATAATAGTTTCATGCGTATATAAAGTGTATGGCATATGTTGCATATGAACTTAAGAAACCCAAGAGTGGGAAACTGGTTGATGTGGCTTACACAAACAATGGGATACTGGTAGCCATTGGCCAATAAGAACGGTGATGTGAGTAAAATTTGTCGATGTGGAAGAACACCTTTGATGTGTTGAGTTTTTAAAAGGTAAGAAAGGGAAAGCAAAGCAGTTTAAAAACAACATGTATTTTATAATTCAAATTTTGTTTTAAAAATCTCCTATTTCTTCATATATCTGTATGTCTATGTACTTACAGAGAAAAATTTAGAAGTTGAGTTGCTGAAGGTTTAGGAGTCATTATCTCTGGTGATGAGATTGTACACAATTTTTCTTGTTTTTTTTCCTCCCTTCATAGACTGAGCAAAATAGTGATGTCCCACACAGAGCTGCATTTTATGATTTATTCACCTCCTATGTGACAGGCACTGTTCTATGTGCAGGGGATAAAGTGGCAAATGAGAGACTTGGCTCCTGTTCTCGTGGATCTTATGTTTTACAAGTGGATGTATCAGTCAGAGTTCTCTGGTTGCAAAGGACAGAAACCATTTTGCGCAGTTTAACTAGAAATTTGATTTATTAAAGGACATTGGTCACTGCCCAGAATTGTTAGAAGACCTGGAGAAACAGAGTCAAGTCTAAGCTTTCAGGAACAAATGCCCCAAACCATACCACAGCACTGATCTGCTGCGGAGGCTGGCTACCTTTGCTGTTGCTGCTGCAAACAGGAAATGAAAGGAACTTGACTTCACTGCAGCTGCTACTCCTCCAGCACCAACGCTACTTCTGCATCAAGAACTTATCTTTGTAACTCCTGCTACCCTTGAAAGCTCGACAAGTAGGCTGCCACCTGCCCCAGCAAAGACGGAAGCTCTGTGCGTAGGTGGAATCCAGTGTGTGGACAGTCAGATGATTGCTGGAGCTTGGGTCACGTGTTTGCATTCCAGCTGCCAGGGAGGCTGGGAATTTGGGTTCTGAATTTTGGGTTCTGAATTTATATGCACGACGATGTGGGAAATCTGCACATTGATGAGACTGAATTAATAATGTGGTACAGTAGCCAGGAATTTGACAAAGGTGCTTATAGGTTATTTACAGTAATCAGAACTTTTGAAATTATGTGTAATGGAAACCCAATTTAAACTAGGTTAAGGAAAAGAGGAAATTGACTCACAAAACTAAGAAGTCCAGGTTCATAATGGCTTCTGTTGTGGTTGGGTGAGGGACTCAAGTGATGTTATCAGGTATCAGTCTCTTTCTTTCTTGTCAGATTCTCTTACGTGGAGTGTATTATGGCCCCTGGGACTCATACACACCACCTTAAAATCATGAGCACCGATAGAACATTTCCCCAGGCAGGAAGGTCTTTGGTCCAGTTTGGATCGCATGCCTCTTCTTGCTCACCTCATGCACCAGGGAGCGGGGTCATATGCCCACCTGATGGGCTGAGGGTGAGTCACCTCCACTCCCAAATACATAGAATATGTTACCCACAGATAAAAGGTATATTCCAGCTCTATAACTTACTAGTTACATTCATCTTGGACAAGTCACTTAATTCTCTGAACCTCAGTTATTTCATCAATAAAATGGGAAAAATAAGATTGACTGTATCATAGGGTTGTTATAGGGTTTAAGAGAATTCTTATTCAGAAAAAAAATGTCTGTCATTTTTGGTAAGCGTTTGCTATTGTAACTGTTCCATTAGTTAGAAGAAAGGAGAAGAAACAACAGGCAGGTGAAACCCTACTCAACCCTAGATCAGGACGTTGAAATGTGAGCCATGAATTTAAAAAGAGGTCTTGGCTGGAGACTGCTGAGTGCGGGGTTTCTCTCAGTCACAGTGCTCAGCGAAGGGAGTGGAGCGCATGACCTCTCAGGGGAGAAAGCATGGAGGGGGAGGCAGATGAGTAAGGAGAGCACGTAGCTCCATAAGCGGGTGAAACTTTCAACACCGGTGTTCTCACATCATGCTCCATTCAGCCGAAGTGCAGTCTCCCAGGTTAAACACGCTCATTTTTTGTCACATTCCTACCTTTTGTCTGTGTCCTTCCTAGAGATTCTTCTGAACTCTATACACTTTAATAATTTTAAAAGATAACAGATCACTTGACTACATTAAAATGAAAGGCTTTTGTTCAAATAAAGCAAACTATAAAGTTACCAGATTGGTAACAGACTAAAAATAAATGCAATATCTGCAACTGACAGGGATTAGTACCCAGAATATGAGGAACTCCTAAAATCAAAAAAGTAAAGAATATGAACAGAAAACTAGAGTTATCTTTATCCCTGAGGTACCCACAAAGAGCTCCAAAATGTCATCTATATAAGAATATTCTTAGAAGTGATGTTATAATAGCACAAATTCGCAGGCAACCTAAATATTCAATAGTAGTGTTGTAGGTACTGTGGAGTACTAGTTAACAAAAGCTATGAACTACGGGTATAAATAGCAACATGAATAGATCCTAAAACAATAGTGTTGAGTAAAAAAATTAAGAAACAAAATAAGATATCTAAGCCAATACCTCTTGATGAATTAGAAATGCAGAATACATAAAGTAACACTATAAATTTAGCAAGGATATGAGCATGTTTAAAGGCAAATATATTAGAATGTATGGCTTTGAGAGAGAAGAGAATTGAAAAGAAACGTAAACTTTAAAAAGGTCTCTTTTTCCATTATCTCCTCAAAGACAGAGTACACATATGAGAATTTGTCAACTCTTAACTAAGCCAAAAACTTGAGTGAGGTATTACCACCCCCCTTTTTGTTGGTACAGAATACTTTCGCATGTATGTGTGAAACCTGGAAATACTGTCACATCTCACATCCAATTAATTAGTGTATCCTTTTGTCTCTTCCTTCAGATTGTATCCAGAATGTACCTTCCTTCCACCCCCACTGCTACCACCTTGTTCTAATTCATTGTCTCTGTGCAGATCATATCAGTGTTCAACCGAAAACCGGCCCCTGGTTTCCCATCCAACAGACTGAAACCCTTGGATATGTAGGTCTCTAAGGCTCCACATGATCGATCTGTCACTGCCCCCATGCCAGTGCACCACCAAGACCTCAAAGCCTTTCTCAGGGCCCTCACCCTGGCCACTCCTCTGCCTGGCACCAAATCCTTGCTCAAGGTCATCATCAGAGAGGCTTTCCACAACCACTCTCTCTAAGATAGCGAATCCCATTGTTTCCTTCCAGCTCCATCCCTGTTTTGTTTTTCTTCGTGATGTTCATCATCACCCAACGGAGCATTTGTTGCCAGATGGCCCTACCCACTAGAAAGGAGGTGCTCTGAGGTTAGGCATGTCTTTAGTGTCCTCAATTTCAAGAGCACTCGGTGAATACTAGCTGAAAAGTTAAACTGGCGACTGAATGAAACAGGAGGAAGAGAGAGAGAGAGAGAGAGACAGAGACAGGGACAGAGAGAGAGAGGAGAGAGACTCGATTTCCTTTGGAGCTGTCGCGAGTGAAGCAAGAATAATTCTTTTGGATGACTCCCTCACCTTTTCTTCCCCGTCTCGACTGCCCCCTTGGCTTTCTTGCAGGAGGGGAACTGACCCAGGAGCAGCTGCAGTATGGAGTAAAGACTTATTCCCACTCTGCTCAGGAAGGGCCACCTCCCGTGACATGGGAGACCTACCGATACCCCTGACCTTTACCAACCCTGGGAAGAATGTGTACATCTCAGGAAGCTAAGTAGCTTTTCAGATAGATGTAGACAGCGCCAAAAACAGATATTAAAACATTTTTTTCTAATGTAAAAGCACATGTGCATTGCAGAACATCTAGAAAACATAGGTAAGCAAAAAGTAGAAAGTACAAATACCCAATAACTTCAGTATCCTGAGATAACTTCAGATAATATTTTATTTATTTCTTTACAATTTATTTCTCTGTACACATTCACTCCTACATGTTCACACCCATCTTAAAAAAAAGAAAAATGGGATTTAAAAAAATGATACTTTATCAGAATAGCATTTACCTCTTTTTTTTTAAAAAAAAAAATAACCCTAGTCTAATCATGAGGAAAAACATCATTTTTTTTGAGGGACAGTCCACAAAATATCTGACCAATAATCTCCAAACCTTTCAAGATCATCAAAAAGAAGGAAAGTCTGAGAAACCATTGCACCAGAAGGAGCCTAAGGAGATGTAATGACTCACTGTCATGCGGGGTCTAGAATGATATCCTTGAACGAAAAAAGGACATTAAGGGAAAACTGAGGAAATCTGAATAAAACAGAAATTAGCTAATAATAACTTACTAATATTAGCTTATTTATTGCGATAAATGTACCACACAAATGTAAGATATGAATAATGGGTAAACTGTGTATGCGTTGTGGTGGGGGAGGAATATATGGGAATTCTTGATATAAGTGATTTTTGACCCTTTTTATCTCACAGCACACATACTCTAATTACTAAACTTCTGTGGCACACCAAAAAATACGTTTTTTGCCCATCTGATCAGAAAGAAGATATGGTTTTCATTCACTCACACTGGACGACTATTGTGTTGGTTACCGTCATTTTTAATCAACAATCTGAGGGAGAAGAGGTCAGTACACCTGACTAAACAGTCAGGCATTGCATGTTTTAAGAATTCTTGCGGCACAGTGGTTGAAAATCACTGCCTTATACTATTCTCACATTTATTCTGTAAATCTAAAACTTCTAAAACTAAAATTTTATTTTAAAAGTGGCATTCGAAATGCTATCCCTACAATCTATTAGTGCCTGGCATAGGTCAACAGAAAAGGATTGCTTCTGGAAACATCTCACGTTCAGTAGAATTTCCCGTCACAGTTCAGTATAGCCCGCGCCCTTGGCAGTAGTGGCTGTCGAGTGAGGCAGGTAGAGAGAACTCGCTGTTCCAGGTGAAGGAAGACCCGGGTGTAAGTAGCTCTCTATCAGAGACAGCCCGAGGATTTACTTGTTTTGCCGCCTTAGGTTTCGGCTTGGAGCTCAGGCGGAGCTCAGGCGTGCTATTTTAAGATCTTGGGCCTTTACAGGAAAAGGGAAGCATGGAAAACACATCAATTTTTATAAGACTACATGTCTAACAAAAATAATTTACACGGAAGTGAGCAATTGGATAAGACTTGGAAGTCAGCAGTCTTGTTCAGAGAACCGTCCGCATGGAATTTCCCTGTTTTAAGAAAATCTTTTTGCATAGTCTGTGAAAAGGTTAGCTTCCCTCTCATTTCCTCCTCTGAAAAGGGTGAGAAATTGGATCAATTTTGCAATCAATTTACCACAACAAGAAGTAATAAATAATACATGTGTATTTATTCTATACTTGTATGTAAATGTTTTTTATATTTTTATGTATAATCTATATTTTTATATAGCTAGATCTAGCACATTATATCATCTAACATAATTAGAGCATATTATGTGTTAGATATCCCTCTCTTTCTGTCTCTTTAAAGATTAAGAAAAATACCCATAAAAAACACCTCTGCACACATCACACAATTAAGATAGAGAATATTTCAGTATCTTTGAATCTTCCTCGTACTCCTCCCTAAACACATGACTCACCCTTTCTCTGGAGGTAACCAGTCTTGAATTTTACATTTATTATTTGCTTCTTTTCCTTACATAGTACCAGACCAAAAAAAAAAAAAAAAACAAACCACATCTCTGAACAGTATGTTTTTAGTTTTGCATATTTTTAAATTTACATAAATGCAATTAGATTGAACTTCAGTGACTTGTTTTTTCACTCAACAGTGTGAGCATTTTTAGTGTACTTTTATTTGCTACTTACATTTTCTCATCTGTAAAACTTTTTTTTTATAATTTATATCTGCTTTCCTATTGGGTTGTTTATCATTTTCTTATTAAACTTTAGGTGTTTTGAAATATTTACATTCTGAATAATAATCATGTATGGGTTATATTATGGCTAGTATTTTGTCCTAGTTTGTAGTTTATGTTTTAGCCTTTTTTATAGTCTTTTGAAAAAAGAGCTCTTAATTTTAATTTAATTAAATCTATCAAAAATTGTTTTTCCAGTTCGTGGGTTTTGTGTCTGGTTTAAAAAAGTCTTTCCTATTTCAAGGTCCTTAATATATTCCCTATTATTTTCTTTTAAAAAGTTTAAAATATTTTCGATTCACATTTACATGCTTATCCAACTAGAATACATTTTAGGTAAGACGAAAGTACTCCAATTCCATATTTTGAAAATATTTGTCTGTTGTCTTCTGATTTTTCAATGCTCCTATTGAAAACTTAATTTTTAATCTAACCATTTCTTTCTATATAATACATCTTTTTTCTTTTAAAGGATCTTTTCTTTGTTATTATAACCTGCAGTTTTATCATGATGTGTCCAGGTTTGGGTTTCTTTGCTTGTGACTTCTTGGACTTCCTGAATCTGAGCATTAGTGTTCTTCATCCATTCTGGAGAATTCTGAGTTAACACCTCTTAGCATTTCATGTTCCCCATTTTCTGTATTGTTTCCCTCTGACATCTTAGATATCGTTTACCTTCCGCATCTGCCTCCTACGCACCTCAGTCTGCCATGTGGCCCATTACGTCGTCTCTCTGTACTGCACTCTCCCTGTACTTCAGAGCTACCTTCTGGGTCACTAATGTTCTTGTCAGCTCTATCTTATATAAAGTATATCCACCGAGTCTCTAATTTTTATTCAGTATAGTTTTTTATGTTTAGAAGTTCTGTTTGGTTTTTGTTCATACTTGCCTGCTCATTAAAAATACTTTTTAATATGAAAAACTTCAAGCATATCAAAGTAAAAAGAATAGTATAATAAACCCTATATACCCTGCATCTAATGTCAACAATAAACAATTAAAATTTATGACTAAGCTTGTTTTTTTCTCTTTATCTCTACCTACATCCTCTCCTACTCCAGATAATTCAGACATCATATCTGCAGTAGTTCAGTATGGATCTCTGACAGACATGATTCTCTTTGAAAAACAAACAACACTACTATTTTTTGACCCTCTTAAAAACCTATTGTAATTACTTAATATCAAGTATTCCTAGACTTTAAAAAATTTTCTGGTTCCTTGGTCATAGTTTTAATATCCCCTTTAATTTCTTTGACTGTATTAAATATATTTTATTTAAATTTAATTTAACTTTTCTAATATATATATATATTCCTGTGGTCTGATACTATTATTTCTGCTGGCTCTTATACATGGCCATTTGTTTCTTCATGTGCTTGTGATTTTTTTTTCCGGCTTATGGTCATTGAAACTTTTCTATGGCAGTCCTTTGAGACTTGGATTAAGGGTTCATCTCCTCTGAGACTTGTGATTGCTCCTTCCAGGTACTTTGGGTCATTACAGACCTGCAATCATTACATTCAGTTCTCAGGTTGGATGTTTTAGGCCACCCAAGTAGTGTGAATTTTGACACTAAGCCTATGTGATGGCCACCTTAGGGTTAGTAATTCTCAGAGGAGACTTGACTTCCCTTCTTTACCCAGAGTCAAAGCTGACAGAGGCAAGAGTTTTTACTGCGACAGTAATTTTATTTTTTCAGTTTGCCTTCACTGAGGCTATCGAATTTTATAGCTCTATGCAAGTGTTTCAATTTGCCTTCCCTGCTTGTATGAAGCCCCAGGCTTTGTCTCCTGACCCAACACACGCCTACATGCTGTTAAGACAACCACCAAAAATTCTTCATAACCATATATTGGCAGATTTTCTGAAGATAAGATTTAGCTTTAATGCCCAATTATTGCTTTGAATTTATGCTTCTTTACTATTTTCATCCTATGAGTATTGCTTTCATTTTCTTAAATTTAGCTAAGCATTTAAAATGATTTTATAAATATTTCATTCAGCATTTTAAGGTGTTCTATATTGGGATTCCTCAGGCTATGCACTGTACCACCACATTTCCAGAAAGAGTCAACCAGATCATGCCTTAAGCCCCACCGAATGGCCTGCCAGAAATCAGCCTTCTTCAAAGCCCATCAGTCTTCCTGAGACTTTCCCATTCAGGGGTGGGGGTGGGTGGGTGGCGGGGGCTGTCTGCAGGGCTCATGGGTTCAGATCCTTTACCCTCCGCTCTCTTCCATTCTGGCTTCTTCTGCTGAACATCGGACCTTTACTGCATGTGGGCGTGTGTTCATTGTTCAACTAAGATTTGTTAACACCTGTTGTGTGGCAGGCCCTGTGCCAAAAACAAACAAAAACAACAACAATAACAAAAACAGAGCTTTACTGCTGACAACCTTCACGAGTTATTCACTCTGCTTAGCAAAACTGCCTTTCACTGGTGACCATCATTGTCACTGCTCTTCTTGGTCTTGGCCTTGGCCTTAGACACAGTTCTTCCCTTTCTTACTTTGTCTCAAACATTGGGTCAGCCCTTGTTGTCAATTCTCTAAAGCACAGGAGGTGTGAGAGACACTGTTATAACTTAGAGTTCTGCTTATAACCGTGGTCCAGTGCAAGACCCATTCTCAGGGCTTCTGGTTCACCTGCCTCTCTGCACCTGGTCTGTCTCTTGCTCTTGTCCTTGAACGTCACCATGAGAACATATCCAGGCCATTCTGTTGGAGGATTGGAATCACATGGGAAGAGTAGAAGTGTCCTAGTCTCCCAGCCAAGGCCATCCTAGACCTGATGACAAGCAGCCAACCACCTCACCTGGGAGTGAGCTCAGAGAAGACCAGAAATGCCCAGCTGAGTCCAGCCCAAATTGGCCAGTCTGCTTACTCGTGAGTTAAATAAGTGTTTATTTCTGTATGCTCTGGGGGGTTTGCAGTTGTTTGTGACGGAAATTTATTGTGGCAGGAGATAATTAATATGTTTATTAGGAGATCTTAGTCATTAATAATGCTTATAATTATCATTACAGTAAAATATGCAACAATTTTTCAAAGACCACTTCATTTGGTGATTGCAAAAACACTTTTCACCTTCATGTTTCACATTGCATTGGGTGTCACATAAGGCTTTTTACTTAAGAAAGGGATTATTTAATTGATTTACTAGAAGGTAAGATGGCAAACTATTCCTACCCAAGGTTACTCAACAAGGTTCTGTTACCAGGACAGTTGGATTCAGACACTCAAGAATCGTCGTCATCA
>PVKM010037990.1:0-14272 GCA_004027735.1 Carollia perspicillata | reverse complement strand
CTCACCTCACAGAGCTGGCAGATGGGTACCATATCTGAGTATCCATAAATGTGGCTAACACTGTTCATCCAGCCCTGGTGATTCCCTGAACCCCACCCTAAACAACTTTTGGCCCCACCCAACCTGATCCAGAGGCATTTCCATAGAAACAATCTGTATGGCTCATGCCACAGACTTTCCTGAAATTGCTCCAATGAGCAACATCTGACTTCTGTGTACCCTGTACCACCACTTGCAAAGATGACACCATCCTGGCAAAAGCATCACCTGGCTTTGGTTCACCATTTAGACTCTCTCAGGTACCTCCAGACCAGCACAAGTAGCAGTCATCTGCAGATCTCTTTGTAGCTCATGCCAGGTGGCCCACTGCAGGGCACAGGTGGCAGCTGGCCAGTACCTGCCAAAAGGCCCCAGAGACAGTATACCCAGTGGACAGCTCCAGATCATGCTGAAGCACCAACCAACCACCTCCACAAGCAACACATTCAAGGATGCACTTGGTGAAAAATGAGCCCTGCTGAAAAATGTCCTGCTAATGGGGTGTCCCTAGCATAGCAAATTCTTCACAGTAGTCACAACCAGTCCTCCCATCCTATGGGCTTGGGACTACTCCCACCCACTGATGTTCCAACATCATTAAGGCTCTACTACAACAAGAGGAAGCCCACAATTCACATGGAGGGTGTACCTGGAGTGCTCAGCTCAGGTGACAATAGAGGTTAAGCCACTGGGCCCTACAGGACTCCTACTCTATGAGGCCACTCTACCAAGTCAGAGAGATGTAGCAGCTCTGCCTAATACATAGAAACACACACATAGAGGCAATTGTAATGAGACAAGAAAACATATCACAGATAAAAGAACAGAACAAAACTCCAGAAAAAGAACTAAACAAAATGGAGACAAAGAATATACTAGATGCAGAGTTCAAAACACTGGCTATAAGGTTGCCCAATGAACTTAGGGGATAAACAGATTATCTCAATAAGAACTTAAACAAAGAGGACACACAAAAAAGGAGACAGAAAACATAAAAAAAGATGCAGTGAGAAAGGAAGAATACACTAAATAAAATAATGAATATATTACAGGAAATCAATAGTAGAGTAGATGAAGCAGAGGATAAAATCAGTGATTTTGGAAGTTAAAAAAAAAGTAGAAAACACCCAATCAACATAGCAAAAAGAAAAAAATCCAAAAAATGAGGATAGTGCAATATAAGGAGCCTCTGGGACAACTTCAAGCATAACAACATTTCCATAATTGGAGAGCCAGAAAAGAAGACAGAAAGAAATTGAAAATCTATTTGAAAAAATAATGACTGAAAACTTTCTTAACCTGGTGAAGAAACTAGATGTACAAGTCTAGGAGCTCAGAGAATCCCAACCAAGATGAACCCAAAGAGGCCCACACCAAAACACATCATAATTAAAATGCCAAATGTTAAAGACAAATAGACAATCTTAAAGGAGCAAGAGAAATGCAGTTAGTTAACTACAGGGGTGTTCCCATAAGACTGTCAGCTGATTTCTCAACAGAAACTTTATAGGCCAGAAGACATTGGCATGGAATATTCATGCTGATGAAAAGCAAAAACCTACATCCATTCTTAGTCAACCCAGCAGAAATATTTTTTAGAATTGAAGGTCAGGTAAAGAGCTTCCCAGAAAAAAAAAAAAGCTAAGGAAGTTCATCATAACCCAATCAATATTATAAGAACTGAAAAAATTGTCTCCTTTAAGAAGAAGAATAAAAAGAGATAAAAATTAGGAATAGTAAAATGGTAATAAATACATATTTATCAATAATTACTTTGAATGTAAATGGATTAAATGCTCCAATCAAAAGATATATGGTGACTGACACTTACATATACTGTTTTCAAGGGACTCACTTCAGTTCAAAAGACATATACAGAGTGAAAGGAAAATAAAAGCAAACAAAAAGCTGTGGTAGCATTACTTCTACCAGAAAAAATAGACTTAAATATAAAGGCTATAAGAACTGACAAAGAAAGATCCAATAATTCCACTCCTATGTATTTATTTAAAGAAAGCCAAAACACCAATGTTGGGAAACACTCTGCCTGGTTTCAGGAGTTGTAACCACCCTCCAAGGCTAAGGCTGAGTGAGCGACCTCTGGACTGTGAGCCACTAAGGAAACAAAGCTTATCTCCCTGGCAAGAGCGCTGCCTCTGCCATCTCTAGCCCCCAACGCTTGGTCAGTTAGTCAGAGACTACAGGTTGCCTCTCAGAGGAGGGGCAACCCAGGCTAGACACGATCATGTGGGTGGCCATCAGGGTAGGACTCGGGGGCTGCAGCAAAGTGAGGGCAAAGGACCCTCACGCCCCAGCTGTTTTGACATAGCCTGAGTCCCCTTTCCTTCTGGGAGAAGCGCTTCCTGGCTCTAATCCACTTAAGCCTGCACCTATGATGAGGAGGGGGTGCAGCCCTCTGCCGGCTAGAGCAGGTTCCAGGGTGATTGGGCATAAGAAAGAATTAGTCAAATCCTATGAAGCCTGCTTTGCTAAGAGTACTTTCATTCATATATATGATAAGGGTCTGGGCAGGAAATGAGTATGTCTCCTAAAGTTTTTGCAACCCCTTTACCTGACAGACACTGACTCAGATTAAGCCCTCAGATTTCTTTGAAATGTTATCTATTGTTTGATCCTTGACGCCTGACATTGATTGATGAGCTTTACCTGTATCCCTGTGTGTTATGAACCTAATAAATACCATTTGAGGTAAGGACTCGGGGCCCTTCTCCTGTGAGAGATCAGCCACCTTTCCTCCCCAAGCAGATCATGTCTTGGTAGCATTATTTTCATCCGTGGTGGATGGGCAGGGGCTCTGCAGGCAGAGCCCCCCAACACACTAAATTCAAGACAGATACATTGATAAGTTTATTGCAGAATTACTTATAATAGCTGAAATATGGAAACAAACAAAGTGTCCATCAAAAGATGAATGGATAAAGACAAGGTGCATAAATATGATTCAGCTGTAAAAAAAGTGAAATCTTTCCTTGTGCAACAATATGGATGGGCCTACAGGGTATTTTACTGAGTGAAATAAGTCAAACAGAGAAAGACAAATGCCAAATGATTTCACTAGTATGGAGAATCTAAAAAATAAATAAATAAATAAATAAATAAATAAATAAATAAATAAATAAATAGTAAATAAATAAGAACAGCAACAGACTCAGATACAGAGAACATTTCAATGGTTGCCAGATTGGAGGGGGGATGATAAGAAAAAAAGGTGAAGAGATTTAGAAGTACAAACTGGTAGTTACAGAATAGCCAAGGGGATATAAAGTACAGCATAGAGAATATAGTCAATAATTGTATTAACTATATATGGTGTCAGATGGGTACTAGAATTATCAGAGTGATCTCTTTTTTAGGTTATATAAATGTGTAGTCACGAGACTGTACCTTTGAAACTAAATATCAACTCTAAAAATGTTTTTAAATATTTTAAGAAAAAGAATGGAGGCATTTTTTTTCTCCCCAGAAAAAATGACCAAATCTATACCTTAGCTTACTGCAAGGAAAAATTGAGTTAGAGGGTAAAGTAAGACACAGTGGAATAGCATGTCTATCTAGATGATGAAGAAAAAGATCAAAATCAGAAATGTACACCAGAGGGTGATGGGGTGCATTGTGGTAAGAGAAAGCCATGGCACTCAGGGGAGAACAAAGGCACTGTGCCTGGTTTCCAAAGACACAAGTGACCACATGAGAGCTACAGAAATGGGCGGCAACCTGATCATCCAGGCTCTCTCATCAGGCTTGCCAAAGGGCTGGCCTTTGTCAGGAAGGTTGTGCACAACTTCTCAAAAGTTACCAGGACAAGAGTACAACAATAGCAATAAAAAGGGTGATTCCCGGCAAGTCCCTAAGACCCTGTCTCTCACACATGCATGCAGATAAGAGCTCTCATTTCAGCTAGCCCTAGCAAGAGCTTTTGCTTTATGAAGAAGGAAAACAGGGCTCCATCTCACAGACATCAGTGGAGAAAAAGATGAAGGGATTATCTGGCTGGGGGGAAATAGGTTATACTCTTTCACATTGGCAAGGTAGAAAGTCAAAACTACAGAACAGGAAGAAGGTGAGGATAACACAGCCTGAAGAAATAATGGTCTCTCCAAGAAACAGATAAATCTGTGCTCTTTTAAACCTCACTTCTTTAAAGGTCACTCTTCCCCAGACTCAATGTTCCTCTTCTGCCACTTCAGCAAAAACATGCAAAAGCAGAGAAGCTCAGAACCGCAATTACAGACACCAAATACATTCATCTGTGCTCCCAAAGGATATTTCCTCTCCCCTCAGCAACTGGCCTACTTACTTTCAGAAGAAGTAGAGGAGTCTAAACTCAGAGTTCAGCTCTCCACGGAGGAGTTCCTCCCAGGAAACGTGTGAGAAATGAAAGTTAAATTCATAGGAGAGAAAATGAAACAAACAAACCAAAAAAGCAGAACCGAAACTTAAGAACAATGCCACCTAATGGTACACTTGGGAAGTTAATGCCTCGGTTTGTTCTAGCACCTACATCAGCGGGGCACTCAATCACTGTTTTATTCCTTTGCAAATTACTCTAGTGAGAATATTTGAATAATAAGAATACAAATTCTAGTGATACATTCTACAGTTTGCCTGAATACTCAGAATTGTAATTCAATTCTATAATTATTAGTTAAGCTTATCTTATGTTTATGTCCTAAACTACTTACTAAGAATAAAATCATGATTTGGAAAGCCTGGGTACTTGCCCTTTATAATACAGAGTGTGATCGGTGTTACAGCTCCATTAGTTTGAGCTGAGTGATAGCAGCTGTCACTGTGAAAGGTAAAAATGACATTTTAGAGAATATCTTTTCTGAATAGAAGCTATAAAAGGCTGCTATTTAGAAAAATTCTGAGCTTATTTAAAAAGTGTTTCCACAAATATAAAGGACACATGGACAAAAACTAAGGGGGGTGGAAATGGGAGGGAGGAGGGGAGCACTGTGGGGGGTGGACTGGGACGGGAGTAAAAGGCAGAAAACCGTACTTGAACAACTAAAATAAAAAATTAAAAAATAAATAAATAAAATAAAAAGTGTTTCCACAACACAACTGAATGTTTTTATTTTTCATTGATTGATTTTAGCGAGAGAGAAAGAGGGAGAGAGAGAAACACTGATTTGTTGGTCCACATATTTATGCATTCATTGATTGCTTCATTTTCATGCCCTGACCAGAAATGGAACCCACAAATTTGGTATATTGGGACAACATTCTAACCAACTGAACTACCTGGTCAGGGCAATAGCATTGACTCTACGGATCCACCAATTAATTACCAGTTTTTGTTCCTGACCCAGGCAGGCCAGATGAGGAAACCTTCCTGACACAATGGTGGTACAACTGTGTCCACATGTTATCAGCAACTAGGAGGCAGGAAGAACATGGAGGTGAAAAGAACATGGAGGCTCTTCAATTATAGTCTTTTGCTGGATAACACTCACACCTCCATGATTGTTTAATTTCTCCACTTCCTGTGGGAAACATTTGTTCCTTTTTAAACCATGCACCAGAACCAGAACTGATAAAAATGAATAAAATGAAGGTACAACTAATGAATTTCATAGTGCTACCTCTGTAAGGCACCTCCAAGCTCAGCACAGATAACCACCAACCTCATATCTCTTTGTAGCCTCTACTAGGTGGTGCTGTGCAAGACACAGGCAGTGGTTGACCTTGGCCTACACCAGAGCCCCTCCCAAGAGGCCGAGAACCAACAAACATGGTAGCCAGATTCAAACCACAGTAGAGCACCAACCAATTAGCACCACAATTGACACAGCCAAAGGGTGGACTCAGCAGGCACTAGAGCCCCCTAAAGTGAATCCCACCATGGAGTCAGCTTCTTCACTGTAGTAAATGCTATTCCTCATAGCCACTCATTCTGAGGATCAATCCCATCCACCAACTTACCAACAGCAATGTAACAGAAGAGGCACACAACCCACACAAGTGACACCCCTGGAGCACCCTACTGAGGTAAACAGGAATACTAAAGAACACCTACTACATAATGCCTCTCTGCCAAAATGGGGAGACTTGGCAAATATACATAACACATAGATATAAACATCTACTAAACATCTGCCTCTGCTAAAATGGAGAGGCAGCCAAAATAAAGACACAAAGAAACATGGCAGCCAAATAAAATATCACAATAAAACTTCCAAAAGATAACTATACAAAATGAAAGCAAGAAATCTGCCAGATGAAGAATTCTAAACACTTGTTATATAGAGGCTCACTGAACTTAGGGAAAGGATAGATGATCTCAGTGAGAACTTCAACAAAGAGATAGGAAACAAACAAAAAAAAAAGATAGAAAGCATTAAAAAAACAGTAAGAAATGGAAAATACAAAGAGAGAATCTGACAAGGAGCAAGCAAAAAGCAGTTAGTTACTTATAAGGGGAATCCTGTAAGACCATCAGCTAATTTCTCAATGGAAATTTTTCAAGCAAGAAGGGATTGACATGGAACACTCAAGTGATGAAAAGCAAAGACCTACAAACCTAGTCTAGCCAGCAAGACTATCATTTAGAATAGAAGGAGACAAAAAGAGCTTCCCAGATAAGGAAAAGATAGAGTTCATCATCACCAAACCAGTATTAGAAAACATGTTAAAGGGACTTAAGAAGAAGAAGAGGAGGAAGATGGCGACAGTGTAGGTGGAAACTGAGCCCACTTGCTTGTGCCTGCAGCACAGATTTTGGCTGATCCTCTGACAAGTGACTGGAACAATCAATGGAATCTCAGCTGATAATGAATTTTTGAAGCCAAAGAGTACAGAGGATGCTTTGCACCATCCAATACATGATTTTATAAGTTGAAGGGGAAATACCCTAAGTGAGGCACCTGTAGCCATGGAGGCCAGATGGAAACTGCAGCTTAGTTTCTCCCTCCATTCCTGGAGCAGGAGGCCCAAGCCCTGCATTGGGAATTCCCATCCATAATCGGGAGAGACTTGGAAAGATGCACAGTCTGAGAAACTCAGGCTGCACATATGCAGCAAGCAGCATGACCATAGTTGCAGCATCAGCCAGGAGAGTTCCAGAGACAAATTCTATCTTCTAAAACTGTCAGAGGCACTGGCAGGCTGGCTCAGCAAGGGGTATGTAGGGTCCTCCCCAGCCTCAGCTCTTATACAGAGCTGCCATCAGCAGCAAGAAGGAAAGAGCTAATCTGTTTACAAAGATTAACCACTCACATGAAACAGACAGTTAATCCATCAGAACTACATTATTGGAAATAATCTGGGACAGACCAAGACGTGTGGCACTTGAGGGGGAGAACACACCCACCATCTTCCCTGAAGACTGAACAGCACCTCCCAGGGGAGAACCAGGGATTCTACCCTCCCAATCACACAAGAAGCCCACTCTAGAGGCAGGTGGAGGTGTTACATGTGGTGCCATCAGACATTAAATGAACCACCCCTAGGCCTTGTGCTGATATAAAGCCAGCAGAGCAGAACAGTTAGGACCAGTCAAGCCTGAAGGGCAGAGTCCAAAACTGTGAATCACTTGTAGCCTTGAATAGGCTGCCTAAAGCTAGAGTGAGACCCCATCTGATGTTACCAAAGATGGATCCAGAAGGAGAAAACAGTAGGAAAGTATTAGACACTGTTGCGGTGAATTCCACCTCGTTCTTTTTCATTATTTGCATTATTTTTTCTCCTGCATAACTTTTTAACATTTTTCTTCAATTTTGCTTATTTCGTTTTTTTATTTTAGTTTTATTCAATTTACTCTTCCCTTCTCTTACTTTGTTTTGATTTCTTCCTTCCTTTTTAATTTTCATTTTTTAAAGATTTATTTATTTTTAGAGAGAGAGAGAGGGAGAGAAGAAGAGAAACATTAATGTGTGGTTGCCTCTCATGTGCCCTCTACTGAGCATCTGGGCTGCAACCCAGGCATGTGCCATGAATGGGAATCAAACCAGTGATTCTTTGGTTCCCAGGCTGGTACTCAATCCACTGAGCCACACAAGCCAGGGCCTTATTTTCATTTAAAATTTTATTTTTCCCTTTCTATACCTTGTTCCTATTTCTCACTCTTACTATTTCTCCTCCCTCTATTCTCTCAAATCCATTTTTCTTTCCATTAGTCATCTCACATTCTTTTCCCCTTTCTTATAATATCCTTATTCTCTTTTCATTTTTTTAATCTTTGCTTGTTTGTCATTGAGAGTATGGTTGTGTAGCTATTGTTGCATTTATCCCATTTTATTCCCAGGTGTTCACAATCTGTTAATTTGAAATTTCATATTTTAACTGTTTCCTGTCCTACTTCATTTTGCCTCCATCCTGCCCTTTCTACTTCTTTCTTTAAAATATGTTATTGATTATGCTATTACAGTTTTTCCTGCTTTATGCCCCCTCTGCTCTACACCCCTCAACCCTCCAGCATTCCCCATTAGTTCATGTCCATGGGTTTGTACATACAAGTTTTTCAAATTCTGTTTCCTACACCATTCTTAACCTCTCCCTGTATATTTTATGCCTACCAATTATGCTTCTTATTCCCTGTACATTTTCCCTGCTATTTCTCCCCTCTCCCTCCCCACTGAAAACCATCCATGTGATATCCATTTCTATGATTCTGCTCCTGTTCTAGTTGTTCGCTTAGTTTTTGTTTTCATTGTTTTTCTTTTTTTTAGGTTCAGTTGTTGATAGCTGTGAGTTTGTTGCCATTTTACTGTTCATAGTTTTGATCTTCTTCTTTTTCTTAGATAAGTCCCTTTAACATTTCATATAAGGACTTGGTGATGCTGAACTCCTTTAACTTGACTTTATCTGGGAAGCCCTTTATCTGCCCTTCCATTCTAAATGAAAGCTTTGCTGGATAGAGCAGTCTTGGATGTAGGTCCTTGTCTTTCATGACTTCAAATACTTTTTTCCAGCCCCTTCTTACCTGTAAGGTTTCTTTTGAGAAATCAGCTGGTAGTTCTTTGGGCACTCCTTTGTAAGTGACTCTCTCCTTTCCTCTTGCTACTTTTCAGATTCTTTCTTTATCTTTAATCTTGGGTAACTTAATGATAATGTGCCTTGGTGTGTTCCTCTTTGGATCCAACTTCTTTGGGACTCTCTGGGCTTCCTGGATTTTCTGGAAGTCTATTTCCTTCATCAGATTGGGGAAGATTTTCTTCATTATTTGTTCAAATAAGTTTTCAATTTCTTGCTGTTGTTCTTTTCTTGCTGGCACCCCTATTATTCAGGTAGCTGAATATTTAAAGTTATCCTAGAGGTTCCTAATCCTCTCCTCATTTTTGTGAATTCTTGTTTCTTCATTCTGTTCCAGTTGGATGCTTATTTCTTCCTTTTGTTCCAAATTGTTGATTTGAGTCCTGGTTTCCTTCCTGTCACTGTTGGTTCCCTGACTATTTTGCTTTATTTCACTTTGGGTATCCTTCATTTGTTCTTTGATTATGCGACCAAGCTCAATCAGATCTGTGAGCATTTTGATTACCAGTGTTTTGAACTCTCTATCTGATAGGTTGGTTATCTCATCGCTTAGCTCTTTCTCTGGAGTTTTGCTCTGTTCTTTCATTTGGGCCATATTTCTTTGTCTCAGCATTAAGTTCTAAGGGGACAGGGCCTTAAATATTCACCAGTGTAGGTCAACCGTCCTTGCTGCATTTTGGCACTGTCTGTGGGGTTGGGGTCAGAGAGGGAACAATGCAGTTCACTTGCTCAGCTCTAGCCCCACTTTCGAATGAACTCTTGTGTGAGACTGGGAGTTTCTCCCACTGTGGCAGCCCCCACTGTAGTCCACAGTCAGCTCTGAGTCTCAGGTTCCTGTTCAGTCAGCCTCACCCACGTGGTCCACCACCTTGCCACTGGTTCTCTCTGTCCGCCCATCTGCTCCATCTCCCTCGTCTCCCTCCTACCAGCCTGGTTGGTCTGGTTCACTGTTTCTTTAATCCCTTGGTTGTTGGAGTTCCATGTAGTTTGATTTTCTGGCACTTCTGGTTCCCCTTTCTTATTTTCATTTTAAATTTTATTTTGTCCCTTTCTTAGCCTTGTTTCTATTCCCCACTATTATTATTTCTTCTACCCCTACCCTCTCAAAATCATTCTCTTTCCATTAGTCACCTCATATTATTTTTTTCTTATAATATTAGTATTCTCTTTTGATTTTTATTAATCTTTGCTCATTTGCTGTTGATATTGCAGTTATGGTTGTGGAGTATTTTGCTGGTGTGGGTTTTGTTTGCTGGATTGTTCTGATATATTCTGGCAGACCCTATAAAGTAGCATATAGGACATGGTGGGGTTGTGACTCTCTGTCAGCCAGCCAGAGGGGAGAACCCACCAACAAATGAGCCAACAACAACCAAAACCCAGTTACAACAAGAGAGCCCACATAAACTGTGTAAAGGGCATCCCAAAAGCATAAAGTTCAAGAGATCAAGGAGACTGCACCACTGAGTTCCACAGGTCTCCTACCACAGAAAACCACCCCCTCAAGAAAGAGAGTCAAAGCAGATCAATCCAATATGCAGAAACAAACAAAAAGAGTCACCTAAAGTGGAGAGACAAGGAAAAAAACCCTAATCTAACGGCAAGGATGAATCCCCAGAAAGAGTGCTAAATGAAATGGGGGCAAGCAATTTATCAGACATAGAGTTCAAAGTAATGGTTATAAGGATGCCTAAGGAACTCAGTGAGAACTATAAGGAACTCAGTGGGAACTACATCAGCATGAAAAAAGGACATAGAAACTATAGATAAGAACCAGGAGGAAATGAAGAATACAATATCAGAAATGAAGAATACATTGAAAGGAATTAAAAGCAGGCTAGATAAAGCAGAGGATGGAATCAGTGAGTTGAAAGACCAGATAGAGAAAAACACTGAGTCATAGCAACTAAATGAAAAAAGACTCATAAAGAAAGAATATAGTTTAAAGGAGCTACAAGACAACATGAAATATAACAATATTCACATCATAGGGGTACCAGAAGAAGAAAAAAAGCAAAGGATAGAAAACCTGTTTGAAAAAATAATGACAGAATACTTACCTAACTTGCTGAGGAAAAAAAGTCAGGAAGTTCAGGAAGCACAGAGGATCCCAATAAAGATGAACCCAACAGGTACATTCCAAGACACATCATAATTAAAATGGTAAAGTTTAAAGACAGAGAATTTAAATGCAGCAAGGGAGAAATAGCTAGTAACATACAAGGGAACTCCAATAAGGCTATAAGCTGATTTCTTACACTGGCTGATGTGGCTCAGTGAATTGAGCTCAGGCCTGTGAACCAAAAAGTTGCCTGTTTGATTCCCAATCATGGCACATGCCTGGGTTGTGGGCCAGGTCCCCGACTGGGGGCATGGGAAAAACAACCAGTCAATTTTTCTCTCCCTGTCCTTCTCTCTCCCCTCTCCTCACCTCCCCATCTCTAAAAATAAATAAATAAAATATATTTTTTAAAAAGGTTATATCAGTTGATTTCTCAACAGAAACACTATAAACCAGAAGGGAATGGCATGAAATATTCCAAGTAATGAAAAGTAAAGACCTACAACTGAGACTACTCTCATCAGTAAGGCTCTCATTTAAAGTGGAAAGCAAAATAAGAACCTTCCCAGACATAAACAAACAAACAAACAAACAAACAAACAAACAAACGGCTGAAAGAACATAGGAACTTTATCATGTTAGGTTAGAAAACCCTATAGGGTTCACCAAAAAACTACTCAACTGAATAAGTGAATTTGGCAAAGTATAAAGACACAAAGTTAATATTCAAAAACTGAAGGCATTTTTATATACTAACAATGAACTATCAGAAAGAGAAACTAAGAAAAAAATCCCATTATCTTTAGCAACAAGAAATAAGGTGTCCTGGCTGGTGTGGTTCAGTGGATTCAGTACCCACCTGCAAACCAAAGGGTCACTAGTTCAACACCAAGTCAGGGTTGCAGGCCAGGTCCCCAGGAGGGGGTGTGTGAGAGGCAACCACACATTGATGTTTCTCTCCCTCTCTATGTCCCTCCTTTCCCCTCTCTCTAAAAATAAATAAAATCTTTTTTAAAAAAGGAAAAGAAAGTGCCTAGGAAAAAATTTAACCAAGTGTAGGAGACCATTCTGCGTGGCATGGGCCCAGCCCCAGCCCCCAGTGGCAAACACTTACTGCAAAGTAGCTTCCTAAAAACCATGCTAAACCTTCCAAGGACCAGTGTAACTGGTTCAGCTACTGTTGCCTTTTCATTTGCAAATATCCCTCTTCTGTGATGTGATTACCAGCATCCTCTCCTTTGTTTTCTGTAAAAGGTAACCACCTAAAGCGAACCTGTGCATAGTTAATGAGGACCTTCATATAATGTGTCCAGTAAGACAATAAAAGCTCACTGGAATAAGGGTTGAGGCTTTTGCTCCCCTCGAGAGAGAAGCTGCTCGCCCTTTTTTTCCACAGGATTCAGTACTCCATGCAAATTTCTTTTGTTTCAGCTACAATGCTGTGGACCCCACGTGCGAGGGTCTGCAATAGGTAAAAGAACTGTTCTTAGAAAACTATAGAACACTGAATAAAGAAATTGAGGAAGATACAAATAAATGGAAGCATATGCCATGTTCATAGATTGGAAGAATTAACATCATTAAAATACCTATACCACCCAAGACTTCCGGGCAAGATGGAGGCATAGGTAGATACACTGTGCTTCATCCCACAACCAAAAAAAGGAAACAACAAATTTAAAAACAAAAAACAACCAGAGCTGACAGAAAATTGAACTGTAATGAAGTCTCACAACCAAGGAGTTAAAGAAAAAATCAATCAGACCAGTAGGAGAAGCAGAGATGGCCAGCTGGGTCAGACAGGACTAGTGGCAAGGTGGTGGCTGGGCGAGGCAGCCACTGGTGGAGTGGGCGGTCTCACATTTGTGTGCAGATAAACTGGGAGGAACAACTGGGGAGCAAGACAGGCCACACAATCCAGCGTTCCAGCACTGGGAAATAAAGCCTCAAAACCTCTGACTGAAAAATCCTGTGGGGGTTGAGGCTGGGACTTAGTACAGTTCACTGGAGAGACCCACAGGTTCCTAGAATATACACAAAACCACCCACCTGGTAATGAGCACCAGAGGGCCCAATTTGCTTGTGGATAGTGGTGGAAGTGACTGGAAGCCAGCAGAAAGCTGAACAAGCAACATTGTATTTTCTCTGACCCTTCTCCCAAATACAGCACTACAATGCAGCAATGTGATTGGCCTTCCCTGGTAAACACCTAAGGCTCCACTCCTTACTACATAACAGGTGCATCAAGACAAAAAAAAAAAAAAAAGGCCCAAATGAAAGAACAAATCAAAGCTCCAGAAGAAAAATAAAACTAAGTGATTAAGAGAAAGCCAGCCCATCAGACACACAGTTCAAAACACTGGTAATCAGGATGCTCATAGAAATCGTTGAGTATGGTCCCAAAATAGAGGAAAAAGTAAGTCTATGAAAAATGATATAAAGGAAAATGTATGGGGAACCAACAATGAAGGGAAGGAAACTGGCACTCGAATCAATGGTTTGGACCAGAAGGAAGAAAGAAACATCCAACCAGAAAAGAATGAAAAAACAAGAATTTGAAAAAATGAGAAGTTTAGGAACCTCCAGGACAACTTTAAATATTTCAACATCTGCATCATGGGGGTGCCAGAAGGAGAAGAGGAAGAGCAAGAAATTGAAAACTTATTTGTAAAAATAATGAAGGAGAATGTCCTTAATCTGGCCAAGGAAATAGACTTCCAGGAAGTCCAGGAAGCTCAGAGAGGCCCAAAACAGGTGGACCCAAGGAAGCAGACACAAGGCACATCATAATTACCTTAGCCAAGATTAAAGATAAGGAGAGAATCTTAAGAGCAGCAAGAGAAAAGAAGACAGTTACCTACAAAGGAGTTCCCATCAGACTGTCAGCTGATTTCTCAAAAGAAACTTTACAGGCAAGAAGGGGCTGGAAAGAAGTATTCAAAGTCACAAAAGGCAAGGACCTACATCCAAGATTGGTCTATCCAGCAAAGCTTTCATTTAGAATGGGAGGGCAGATAAAGTGCTTCCCAGATAAGGTCAAGTAAAAGGAGTTCATCATCACCAAGCCCTTATTCTATGAAATGCCAAAGGGACTTATCTAAGAAAAAGAAGATCAAAACTATGAACAGTAAAATGACAACAAACTCACAACTATCAACAACTGAACCTAAAAAA
>PVKM010037989.1:0-14258 GCA_004027735.1 Carollia perspicillata | reverse complement strand
GTTCAAGTGTCAGAGCCTCAGAGAGGCCTATCTTGATGAACATATTTAAAGTACCACCACCCTGCCCCCATCACTTTATAATATAGCCTCTCCTTTAATTGTCTCCTTAGGAGCCATTGCTACATTTGTTTGTTTTACTTTCTTATCTTTCTTTTTTAATAGAAAACATACTACTTGATGGGGTTCAGGAAGCTGGGTGAAAATGATGAAGGGATTGAGAAGTACAAACTGGTAGTTTTAAGTCATGGGGATGTAAAGTACAACAAAAGAAATACAGTCAATAATAATATCATAAATATGTATGGTGCCAGGTGGTTAACAGACTTACTGAAAAGATAACTTTGTAAATTATCTAAATGTCTAACCACTATGCTGTACACCTGAAATTATTATAAAATAATATTGAATGTCAACTGAAATTGAAATATAAACATTTATAAAATATTAAGAATAAGTAGGAATCTTGTTGAACACAGTTTCTGATTAACGTCTAGGTTGGATCTGAGGTTCTGCATTTCTAACAAGTTCAAAGTTGAAGTAAATTTGTGTAGAGATTTCATGTCTTTCATTTTGCTTTTCATATGTCTTCTTTTAGAAATTTATAATAGTTTAGCCCTGGCTGGTGTGGCTCAGTGGATTGAGTGCTGGCCTGTAAACCAAAGGGCTGTCAGTTCAATTCCCAGTCAGGGCATATGTCTGAGTTGTGGGCCAGGTCCCCAGAAAGGAGAGCACTAGAGTCAACCACACACTGATGTTTCTCTCCCTTTCTATATCCCTCCCTTCCCCTCTCTCTAAAAAGAAAATAAATAAAGTATTTAAAACAAAAAAGTTTACAATAGTTTATCAGTTAAGGTTTAGTTACAGAGTATAACTAGGTTAAGTACTTGGTTAAAAGTGACTTATAGAATCAGTTAGCATAAACAGAATGACCCTATATACAGTCCCCAGTAGACTGACTTCTAGAGGATCACCTCAGAAGTGCGCCCCCAAAGAGTGTATCCTACCAATAAGATCAGGATGTTACCTGTAGAAAGGGAAGTGTCATCATAGTGTGTGGCTCCAGAATCAAAACACTTTGGTATAATCTGCAAAGTGAGGAAGCCACACCATAGCTACTGACCACACAGTTATGCGAACCAGCTGAATAATCAACAGCTCACACCTTGCTTCTCTAATCATTTGACTCATTTCCAAGTCAAGGTCTACATAATTATATCAAAATTACATTCAGACCTTTTCTAGTTGCAAGGGAATGACAAAATTTGGCTTTTACTTTGATAAACCCTGCAGTACAAAAAGACACACTAGGAGAGCATCAGAGTGAATAAGTGAGTTAATCCAACTCATCAGCCCATAATGGCCACAGGCCAGTTATTTTGCGTTCTGGGGCCTTTTAGAGTTTTCACCGGAACATCTTTTAAAATTTTTATTTGCTATGCTTCTCTTTTTCTCACTTCAGTTTCTATCTGACTCAAATGAGATTCTAATAAGGGCCTGATAGTAAAAAATAATAAGTGTAAAACAGGATGCTCTACTCTGAGTAAATCTTCCTTTCAGCAACCAAGAGGTTTGGTGTGTCAAGCTTAGAGTAAAGTATATCATATGAGGACCCACATGCTCCATGTGAGTATCTCCTAGGTACCCATGTATACAACTGTATTCACTCAAATTTAAATGCCATGGACATTAGTTAGATAAACAACTGTCTGAAGGAATAGTCCCTGTAAGAATGCCCTCAATTTAGACACCGTCTGCAAGTTTGGGGTTTCCCAAGGCAATCCTATTTCAGACCAGCTGATTACAAATTCAACAGTTTCCACAGTCACCACTGTTAGGTTCAATAGAACAATTCCAAGAACTCAGAAAAAGTATCATAGAGTGTCATGATTATAGGATGCACATTCTAACCAGCCAAAGAGAAGATACATAGGGTGAAGTCTGGGAAGATTAAAACTAAAGCTCGCATTTCCTCAATTATCTGTGTATGAAAATATGCATAGAGTATTGCCAACCCAGGAAGTTCACTTGAACTTGGGTCTCCTTAGTTTTTACCAGGGCTTCATTATATAGGCAAATTTGATTGAATCATTGCCGGTGCAGTTATTCACAGTGCCAACCCTCCAAACGCATGGTTCGCCTTTCTGGCATGGACAGCTCCCAGCCTGAATCATCTCATTAGCATAAATCATCAGGCATGGTCCAGAAGCCCACTAGGAATAACAAAGACACTCTTATACCTTGGGAAATGTCAAGGGTTTAGAGGTTTTCTTCCAGACCTCTCCTTGGGTGAAGTTAACTCTTTACTACGGAGCTACCTTTTCTGGGAAACAATTCCTGGCTTTGTTTTCTTATTCCATGAGCAAATGTGTCGTGCCCTGCTTTGTGCTGCAAAAGCATAGTATACTATTCTGGCATTATCGGCAAACTCACACAAATCCAGCAGTTTAATAGCTTTCTGGCGTATGTTTCTGTCTTCCTTGACAGGTGCTGGGTTCAGAGACAGCCAGAGCTAGTCCATCACGATGTTCTCAGAACCTAACACGGTATTTGGCAGATAAAGAAAACCTTCTTTTACTTTCTCTCTCTTTGCCTCTCCCTCTCCTTCTCCCTCTCTCTCTCCCCAAACATACATGAAAAAGTGCAGAGGAATCCAACTGATTTCGTCACTCCCACATACATAAATAAAATTAACTCATTAAAGAGTAAAACTTATTAATAGGCAAGTATAAGTAAATTATATCTCTAAATATAAAAAGAACAATATGTTCTTCTTTGGCTGCTAACCAGGAAATCATTCAAAGAACAGTTTTTGTACTCATTTTGAGCATTTAAATGGATATTTTTTCCATGTTACTGAAGATGTGAATGCAGCGAGGTAGAGGTGTAGAAAATGGAATAGAAGCTGCATGTGTCTGCTGGCGCAGGGATGCCTACAATATCCGACCACCTCACACCATGTGGGAAGCCCCGAGGTTCCTGAAATGAAAGTAAAGTTCTTCAACACCCCATAAGCACAGATCCTTCCTTTGAAAACACGATTTTACCAAGATAACTGACTTACTGAGAGTGAGTTTTCATCTAAAATTTTAACTCTTCTAAAATCGGCTTTAAAATAGTTGTAAAACAGAAAGGTGAAAGCTTTTTTTTTCCCCCTCCAAGAAGGCTTGCAAAGGTACTAATGTGGTAAATAGCACATTTGATGCTTCTATTAAAGCTCTTTGCTTAAATGGAAATTGACTATATAACTACGTTTCCGCAGTCTGAGCTTTTTAACATTTGAATAGCAACATGGATAATAAGATCTTGCATATTGAAGTTTTATGGAAATAGAATACTTTCAATGCAAACACCAGAGTTTCTATAAAGGGGAATTTAATTACAATAAGATTATGCCAACAACTTGTGTAGTTTTTGTGACTATAGCAAAAACAATCTCTACCTTATGTTATGAGAAAACTCAAATCTAAGCACATATAGCCAAGGGTGAGATGAGAACGTCAATGATAATCATTATAAAAGAGTTAAGTCTTAAAATATAAAATTAGAATTCATTCCTTATGATACATTTTATATTCTGCTTTACATTTTTCCTGTTTTCATGGTTTTAGATAATATAAATATGAGTCATTTTAAATATAATAGATAAGAATCAATCTATGGACAGAACTGTGTTCCCTACATATTCATAGTTTGAGGCCCTAACCCCCAATATGACTATATTTGGAGATGGGGGGGTTAGGAGATACTCAGGTTTAGGTGAGGTCCTAACGGCAGGGCTGTAGACCAACAGGGTTGTAAGCCTTGAAAGTGCAAGAGACACGTTTCTCCTTTTCTGCCTGTTTCTCTGTCTCTCCCTCTCCCTTCCTGCGTGCTCAGAGGAAAAGCCGTGTGAAGACACAGCTGTCTGCCGGCCAGGAGGGGGCTCTTCCTGGGAGCCGAACTGGCCAGCGTCTGGATCTTGGACTTCTCTCAGTCTCCCAAATTGTGAGAAATAAACTTGTTTCTTAAGCCACTTAGCAGCTGATTCAGACAGCAAGTCATAAACGTTTTAAATGTGCACAGCACAAAGTGCTAATTATTTAGCTTCCTATTTAAAACAGAAATATAAACATAATTTAAAACACACATTATAATATTAAACATGCTTATTTTTAAATGTATTCATTATTATTCCTTATTTTGGTTTTAATTCTGATGTGAGACTATAAGGCTTAGTTAAAAATAAGATTATCTTTGATGTTGATATCTGACTTGAAATAGAAGGAAAACGTAGTGTGACTGAGAAGTAGAATGTGCCCTTGTATTCCCATGCAAATATGTTTTTGCATGGTTGCATGTTTTTGCATGCAAATATGTTTTTTTAAGGTTAAAAAAACAGAAAGACAAAATGAGAGGCTCAAAGGAAGATGGTTTATAAATGCATTATCTCATTTGATTCTTATAATTTTACAAAAAGTAGTATGGGTTAATCCAATGCAGGTTCAAGACTGTTTTTGTTTATTGTATATGTGAGCTGGAGCAATTTACTCAACATTCACACACCTCAGATTTTTAACCTGTTAAAAAGCAATGTTAAGATTAACCACACACACACACACACACAAACACACACACACACACACACACACCTATTTTAAAGAATTTAACTGTAACTGAATGTGTCCGGTACTAGCTGCCAGAGTACAAATTCATTATCTAACCCTTTTCAATCCAACACTCTGAATTTCTACTAAAATAGTTACTAACTCTGTGAGGGTTATAGTAAAAAACTAAAAGTTTTTTTCAAATATATAAGATCCAAACTTTAAACCTCCAGACTAGAAAATGTAACCTATATACCCATTACGATTCATGTGCATTTCAGCAGGATAGTTTTAATTTTCATTTCCCAAAATCTTGGCAATCAGGACATGGTAGCATGTGTCATTTTTGAGCAATGATGAAGGATGTCGAGAATGTGTGTGGTGGAAACAGAGGCTGAAGGACAAATTAGAAGAATTCTGAAGTGGTGAAACAAGAGGAAAGAAAGGAAGAAGAGGAACATTCAGGAGTGTGAGACTGAAGGGCGGATGTGGTATAAGATCAACGGTGCAGGTTCTGGAGTCAGACTTCCCTGGTCCACAGCCCTGCTGTTTGAACTTGTGGTGAGTATTTTGTGAACTGGTATAGGTAAATTGTATAATAAAATGCATGGCACATATTAACCATATTATAAAGAGTAATATTTTTTAAATGAATGTCTTGGAAATGAGGTCAAATTACTTTTTAGCATAATTGTGGGAAACTATGTTTGTATTTGAAAATAGCCTTATGGGTGGAATAGACTTCCCTGCCCTGAAGATATGTTCAATCCCCAGACCACAATGACTATGAATGTGACCTCATTTGGAAAGCAAGGTCTTTGCAGAATTTTTTTTTTAACAATGGAATTTTTATTTTGATGAAAAACGAGTTTACAATCATTTAGTAAATGAAGAGCAAACACTTCATTAATTCTTTGCAGAATTAATGAAGATAAGATGAGGTCATTAAGGTCGACCCTTATCCATTAGGACTGTTATCCTTAGAAAATGAGGGGAATTTGGACACAGAGGTACACAGGGAAACAGCATGTGAAAACATAGGCAGAGGCTGGAGTAATGCCTCTTCAGGCCAAGAAGTGTCAGACATGGCCATCAGCACCAGAAAGTAGGAGAGTGTCTTGGGACCAATTCTCCCTCAGAGCCCTCAAAAGGAACCAGCACTGCCAAACTGAATTTTCAATGACTTCCAGGAACTGGTAGAGAAAAATGCTTCTATTTTAAGCCTCTCAGTTTGAGGTACTCTGTAAAAGCAGCCTTCATTAATCACCAACTTATGATATTCCTAATACTTTTTATTCTAAGATGATCTTTTATAGAATTAATGCATCATATACATTTAAAAAAATCTGTAAGTTTGGGGTAAAGATATATTAATTGAAGGGCACAAGAAAACTATAATAAATTGTAAAATTTTGCTTTTGAGGTCAATGAGTTGCAAAATGGGTTGATTGTCTGTGTTTGGTTATCACCAAACACATCATAACTACTCCAAAGTGAATGTGTTTCATCCTTGAATTAAAGCAAAGATTCTGAGTTCTGACTCCCTTTCCCATATTGAAAATTTAAGGTGGTTCTATAGACAATGCATATTGGTATGCAGTAATGTTTCCTTAAACACAGAGCCATCTGCAATGTTATCTGAGGTGTGTGTAATGGAGAAATTCATGGAGGGAGAGGAGATGGCAGTTATGGGATCTGGAAAGTTTTATGACCTTGTGCTAATCAACTTGTCTGTGCTTCAGTTTCTTCTGCTAACAGTGATATTAAGAAAAGAATCCACTTTGTATGATTGTTGTAAAGGTATAAATGGCTTAAAACACACTTTTATATTTTAGCTAGCATCATCATCAACATCAACGTCACCACCACCACAGGTTTTATGATCCAAAGACTTTCCTGTTGTGTGATCCAAATTCATTGATATCACATTGGTGATCTGCCTATTCATGACAGATAGATCGGATGGAAACCAATATTTCTTACGAATCCATGGGCAAATAAAGAATGACTCTTCAAGATAAAAGAAGGTTGACTTGATTATTAGTGAGTGGGAGGCTCTGTGTGATGACTCATTCACTAATTCATTTAATCAACAAATTCATATGGAGCATCTAGCAGCATTTTGGACATGTTTGAGACAGGAAATGCATCTGTGAAACTGGTAAATATCCCTGCCTTCACGAGAGTTATAGTCACCACTCTAAGTATGTGTCAGTGATGCTGGTTTTCCTATGATACAAAACCTAGTGCGGACAAAAGAGACAAAAAACACATGGTTCCCTAAAACTTGTAAAAAGTTTCAATAACATTATTGACATGATATCTTCTTATAGATTACAGCATTTTAAAGAGTCATCCAATTTCCAGGCAAGGTATTGGATGCCATCTAGTTAAATTGTCTAGTTACACAGGCCAGAAGCTGAAGCATCAGACTACTGATGACCCATTTAGACTTCAGTCTCCTAGTTGGGTAACTACATTGCTGCTTTTACTGAGAATGGTGAGCTAGGCTTTCCAATACCAGTTGTTCAGTTAGACTAGAGTTGCAAGTGTTGTTCTCTGGACAGATGCTAAGCAGGCTGCAGCATCATTACCCAAGAGAAGATGATATTAAAACTGTGATTCTGATTCAGTTAGTCTGTGGATTCTTACTTGTATGCCTTTCCAGAGGAAGTTTCAGAGTCCTTGTGAGTAGAGTACAAACCACTGAATAGCTGATGCCGACAAAGGATCTTATTGTGAAGAGATTCTTCCTCTTGTCTGGACCTCAAGTTTCATGTGGTTTTGGTACAGAAAGACAGTGGAAACTGACAATCATTCAGTTGATAAAAATGTACCAGATGAAGAAAACAGAATGCTACTATTTTTTTAGAAACTTTATTATGGTTAAAGCAGAAGTATCATAACATTGCCCTGATGAACTGTCCATGCAGGAATGATAAAACCTTTAAAACAACAAACTGCATTTCCTGTACCACTGATAAGTTTATTGCATATATGTGTTTCATTGTACAGAGACAATGAAATGCAGTGTGCTATTACAATGTGAGGCAACTACAATAGTCAAGAGAAATAGTGTAAACACAAAATATACAAAAACCAATCCCAAATCTAAAAAAGTGAAATTAAAAGCCCGTGAAATATAAAAAATGTAGTTAAAATGTATGTGTATACAATGAAATGATTCACCATGTCATGTCACATCATATCAACACCTTTCTGTGGAGGTAAAGACAACTTGAAGTCACTTACATTGGTAGGAAGTCCTTGCATGTACACATATATTCGTATTTTCCAATAGAACCAGCATCACTGGTAGATAAGATCAGGTGGTATTCGGGGGTAGATTAAAATAAGATTATAGACTTCTACCAAAAGATGGATACCACTGTCAGGCTATTTCAAGAACAGCTGTCCTAAAATGCACTCAAACTTTTTTTCAAAATTTATGTGGCTTGAAAATACTGCCATAATTAATATCAAGAATACAGTGACTTCTGTTTTAAAAAAGTTTTGCACATAAAGCAAAAATTGGCAAGAATAAACCATTTTGCTGGTCTTGCAAAAAGTGGTAATAAATCATTTTGCACTGGGATAGTGTGCTCATTCTCACCATAACTAACAATTTCCACCTGCAAAACTTCATCCAGTGTATTACACCTGAGTGCTCATTAGTGCAGTAAGGTTCCCAAAGGAAAATCAGACAAGCCAGCTTTTAACTCTGTGAATTAGAGTACCCGAGGGGAATAAGATGAATGGGGCACCTTTGCTTTTGGTCTTATTAAACCTCAGACATAGAACCCAGCTAGAAAGAGGACACGTAAAATTTTTTCTCACAGGTCAAAAATAAAAAGGATAAAAGAAAACTGGGGGAAAAAGAAAACAAAAACAAAAACAGAAAACAATACAACTCAGTGGTTAGCAGTAGTTTCACAACAGCATGGATGGAACTGGAGAAAATTATGCTAAGTAATATAGCCAGTCAATGAAAGGCAAGTACCATATGATCTCACCTGTAAGAGGAATCTAATGAACAAAATAAACTAACAAGCAAAATAGAACCAGAGGGATGGAAACAAGGAACACACTGACAGTGTTCAGAGGGGAGAGGAGAGGTGGATAAGTGTGGAAAGAAGGAGAAGGGACTAGTCAAGGACCACACATGGATGACCCATGGACATGGACAACAGGGTGGGGATTTTCTGTGGGAGTAGGGGGTTGGCTGGGCAGGGGAGGGAAAGGGGGATTGTAACTACTGTAATAGAATAACAATAAACTATTTAATAAAAAATAAAATTAAAATTAAAAATTGATATGAATTTGAAAGTTGGAGATTTATTAAATGGCTTAAAAAACTTTTGTGCTAATCATAGTTTTACACTCTGAATATATAGACTTTGTGGACAAAGCAGTGGTTCTTTTTATCTTTTCTTTTAATCTTAGGACCCTACACGTCTTGAACACATTATAAAATAAACACATCACTTTGTTATTCTCAGAAATATGAAAATTATCCCCAGAATCCATATATACTCTATGATGACTTCAGAACCTAGTTTTATTCTGTTTAATAATCTGATATCAGATTACCTAAAGAACAAACTTACTACCTGAAGAATTTTATAAACTTTGAAGAAATGATGATAGATGATGAAAAGCCAAAGAGAGACCAATTTATTTACTCTCATTCCACAATATATATTTACATAATTAGCTGCACAAAACCTATACACACATCAAGAGAATGTATTGTGGACTCCTACTTTCACATAATTATGCAAATTGAATTGTAGAGGTCAAAAATACATTTTTATTAGAAAAAAGCTCCTCCATTACAACAAAGTAAAAAATAACACAAAATTTGTAATCATGTTTTGGACTTTAAATGCAAAGTCTAATGTCCTTTTAACATATTACATATGGTCTCTAATCTGATTCATTTCTTTCATGTTTGATCCCAGAGTTTATAGACTAAGCTTAGTTAGGGTCTTAAAAATGTTGAGATCAGATATCAACCCATAAGGCTTTTATTATCCCAAATTTCTATAAGTTCCAGGAGGCTCTTGGGAATATGTAAGTGCTGCAGTGATTTCTGCAAGCTTCCACTTTGCTTTTTACCCATGACTACCTATTTACTAAACAAATAAGTATTAATTGATCACTGTGAATGCAGCACAGAATAGGGCTACAGATGTTGTCACTGCCCTTATGATGCTTATAATCAATAAGAAGGGACAGATAGTATGCAATCTGAATAGAATAAATTATGATGAGTGTTACCGCAGGGAATATGGAATGTGAAGATGTGGTAGAAGTCACTCATCTGGTCTTCAGAGTGACCTCAGAACAGGTTTCAGAGAAGAAGCATGACTTATAGTTTAACCTGGAGATTGAGTTGCCAGGTGAATGGGGAAGATAAAGAGCATTCCCAAAGGATAGAACAGAGCAAGCAATGGGATGGAAGCAGAAAATAACATTGTTGTTTCTAACAGAAATTTAATATGGCCAGAGACTAAGATTTGGAAGGGAAGGCCTGAAATTATGTCTGAAGATAAACTCTGCATTCAGATATCAAGAGAGCTTGTAAAGCTTCTAAGATAATTTGGACTTCATTCTAAAGATGAACTGACATCATTGAGTGGTTTTAGTTATGGAAAAACATAAGAAAATGTGTGTTATAGAAATATTCCTCTTTATGAGGACAGGGTTAGCATGTACAATTCTTGTGGCAAAGTTGGAAGGGTATTTTAAGAAACCAGGAGAGACATCATGTTTTAAATGAGGCTAGAAGAAGGGAATTATGGAAATGAGTATGTAGGAGAAAACATTATGTGCCAGAAATTCTTTTTCTGGGTATTTACCCCCCAAAAATGTTGAAAGGAAGTTCTTGAAGAAGTATTTGTATTTGTATTCTTGGAAGCATTAATCACAGTAATTATATCATGAAAGCAACCCAATTGTCCACTGATGAATGAACAGAGAGACAAAATTTGGTATGCACATACAATGGGATATTATTTACCTTTAACAAAGGAGAAAATTCTGCAATGTGCTACAAACAGGATAAACTTTGAGAATATTTTGTCAAATGAAATAATCCAGTCACTGAAGACAAATATTGAGATTTATCTCGTAAGAGATACTTAGAGGAGTCAAAATCAATGAGACAGAGAATAGAATGGCAGTTGCTTGGGGCTGGGAGAAGTGGGGAATAGATAATTACTGTTTAATGGGTATAAAGTTTCCATTTTACAAGATGAGTTATAGAAATGGAGAGGTGTGATGTTATTCAACATTACAAATGCGTTTAATATCACTGAATTGTACACTTAAAGTGGTTAAGATGATCTATTTCATTATGCATATTTTATCACATAAAATTTGACAAAGAGAAACTATATTATGCACAATATTTAGGGTTAGTATTTTTAGAGGTGTTATGTATAGCACCATACAGAAGTTCCTCTGAATAGTGTGAAAAAATATTTCAACTAAATGTTTCTAGTGACCTTGAAAACAGATTTAGCTTCCTCAAATTATCTTTGCTCATATTTTCAAGATAAGTAGGAAATACAAAATTGTTAGTTTATAGTAAGTATGACAAATAACCTTCTATAAATGTCTTTCCCTATTTTTACAAAGCTAAGCTCATTCTAAAGTCTAAAAGGTAAAATAACAGTATGTTATATAACTATATAATGGCAAAACCATCTACTATTTATTACATGTATTAGAATATATATATATATTCTAACATAGCTTGAGAATTGCTTTATACAACTATCTTTGGGGATCCATCAAACAGCATATGTTCATTGAGCACCTACATTGCTCAAAAATGTAGGCCTGACACCAGGAAGGATTTCAGAAAATTTAGTCATTATTTTCATAGTATACAATATTTTTTTCCAGAAAAAGTCTCACACAGATAACATGTTGTACATTAATACATTTTCCTCATACAATTCTCTGCATACATGAAAATTAACATTTTTTCAATTGATTTTAGAGAACGAGAATCACGACTTCAGAAATCATAAAATGGAAGGAAAGAAATTTAAACCCATATACCAAGACTTCTCATCTGGGACTTTAGCATTCTTTACCTAGCAGGACAGAACATCAGCGGTATGATAGTGAAGAACAAGATTCACTTACACTAGTGGGTCTTTGTATTCATGGAAAGCTTCCTGGGAGAAGTGGAAACCATATAGCAGTCATCAGGAAAATGGAAAGGAATTACAAACACAAGAAAAATTGCCCTGGCTGGTGTAGCTCAGTGGATTGAGCTCGGGCCTGCAAACCAAAGGGTCACTGGTTCCATTCCCAGTCAGGGCACATGCCTGGGTTATAGGTCAGGTCCCCAGTAGGGGGCACATTTACACATTGATGTTTCTCTCTCCCTTCCTTTCTCTCTAAAAATAAATAAATAAAATCTTTTTTAAAAAGAAAAAATATAAATAGGAAAAAGAAAAAGATTATAGGTGAAGAAATAGAGTGAAAAAAACTTAAAAGCAGCAGCAATGAGACCTACAAAAATAAACAAACAAAAAAAATTGATTAACAACTCAATCAAGTAGAGTTCCCAGCATTCTAAATTTTTCATGCAAAAGTAGGTCTTGATATGTTATCATTATCGGTGTAAGTGGAGTTCTTGCAGTATCACAGGAAAAGAATTTCCTGAGACCCACATGAGAAGATGGGGTTCCATGGTAAACTTTATTGGTGATGTAAAATTAAGGGGGTTTGCTCCTGACTTCCCAATGGCCCATATCCATCCATCTCACCATGGAAAATGTCCGATCCTGTCCTCAGCAAATCCAAGACAAAAGACACTGCCCACAGTTTCGGCTCCATATTAAAGCCCAGTCCAGTGGAGCATCTGTCTAGTCTAGTGTGTGTTTCCCTTTGCCGTTTGTTGCTGTGCTCCCTCCTGGGACCTGTGGGTGCAGTCCATGCGGTTCTGGACCCTTCCCCTGCTAGGGCCACATGGCTATGAAGAAAGAGTGCATGGGTGCATGGTGCAAGTGCAGGTCATCTGCGAGCAAGCAAGTAAGAGAGGGAGAGCAAGAGAGAGAGAAATAGCTTCTTTGTTACCCTGGGATTATATATTTTGAGCTTGGAAAATACCAAAGCTTTTCCAAAATGACCAAACGATTTCCCATTTTCTTCAGGATTATGATGGGTGTATACCTCCTAGTTAGAATGACAATCCTCTATGGTCAGTACTTCTCCCTGGGCCCCCCAAAATCTGGTATGGAAGTAGTGGGGGAGCAGTGTTAACTCCCCTGGTGGAGCAGCGGTATGATGCCCCGGGGTGTGAAGAGCTGGAGCCTCCTGGTGCAGCAAACAGGCTTAGGCTCCCCCATGTACTGAGCTCCCTGGCTAAGTCTCTATACTGTCCTCTTTTTAAAATTAATAATTAATTACCTATTGACAGTAAATATAAGGTTCCCAAAATATAAATTATATTTTTTTCTGTTTTAGTTTTCTATTATATTGATAACCCATTAATTAGCTTTCTTAATGGATGCTGTATAATTATACTGTCTTTTCAATTAAGAAGTGATGTTAAAAACATATTGAATATTAAAACTAGAGTGATATCATTAATCTTGCAATAAAATATACTCTTCATTCATGAGGAATCTAGCACTAGCAGCAGAAAATAATTGCTGGCTGGACTTTTATTTGGATTCTAGGAAGGGAGGCTGTGAGTTCAATGCTCTTCTGATCTCCTCCTTCTCAAACACAACGTCTCTAAAGCTTGTGTTATGTTGCTCCCCTAGAAAGTGAAGTCTGAAGACAGAGACATTATTGGGGTCTCATCAGAATGACACGTCTTGTCCTGCCAACCTTTTTTCTTGGGTAACCTTGGGTTGTGTAGTGCTCGTTTTCTTCTTTGTCTGTTGCTCTAAATTTTGTGATGGGTAGCCAGCCACACATTACTGAAGAGTTTAGTGATGATTGTCAAATACAGTGCATTGAAATGCATTTTAATTACTCCTTGAGGTGTTTGGCAATAACAGTTTTTTTCTCTTAAAAAACTCTTAGAAATACAATGTTTTTCAAAGAATATATTTCGAATATTTATAAAAAGGATGAAGGCTTATGCTGAAGAAGAGAGGCTTAGATGAGTGGATGGCAACAAGTGGCTGGCTGCTCGTGCGATTTCCAGTGCTGAATAGAGGGGGATTCAGGGAAATGGAAACATGAATGAAGACAAAGGTGGAAGAACATAGAAAGAATGGATTTTCCCCGGAAGCCAAACTGTAGAACTCATACCTCTGTTACATCTCTTAATACATGTAGGGCTCCTTTCCTAGAGCCTCGGGGGCTTTTTTTTTACCTGCACTAAATGTTCTCCCCATTAAAGTTCTCACTTTTTAAAACCTGTGGGGTAAAGGAAAGTGCTTTATTCCTCTACTGCTTAAAGGGCAATTAAGTTTGCAGTGGCTCCCAGAAAAAATATCAAACCAGACTCTTCACTCACAAATGAGAGTAACACAAGTAAAATAAGTCCGTATAAGATTGCTAGGAGCACAAACAACATTCTGCTGAAAGCTTCTTTTAAAAACAGCCGTAAAAGCATTCTCTTGTCAATGTTACATTTTGGGGAGTTAGTAATTGACAGAGTCTGCACTACTTACTGTAATGAAAGAATCTAAACTGAAC
>PVKM010037988.1:0-14260 GCA_004027735.1 Carollia perspicillata | reverse complement strand
AAAAAACTGAGACAAGACAATTTGTGCAGCTGCTATGAAATGAGATGCCAGCAAATAGGGATTTCTCACTAAAGCATTTTTTTTAAATTGTGGGGAAACATACATAACCTAAAATGTGCCATTTTAACCATTTTAAGTGTGCAGTTCAGTGGCATTAAGTAAATTCACATCATTGGGCAACCATCACCAGAGCCCGCCTGCAGAACTATGTCGCCCTCCCAAACTGAAACTCGGTCCCCTTTCAACACTGACGCCCCGTCCCCTCCCCCAGCCCCCAGTTATCACCGTCCCACCCTCTGTCTCTACGAATTTCACTACTCCAGATACCTCACATAAGAGAAATCACTCAGTATTTGTCTTTTTATGAATGACTTATTTCACGTAACATAATGTCTTCCGATGTATACCCAGAAATGGGATTGGCAGATCATGCGGTAGTTCTATTCTATTAGTACTCGTCTGAGGAGCCTCCATCCTATTCTCCATAGCGGCTTTGTCATTTCACATATCCCTTCCGATAGTGTACGACGGTCCCCTTTTCTCCACGCCCTCACCAACGCTTGTCTTTCTGGTGCTCGCCATCCTAGCAGGTGTGAGGTGGGATCTCGTTGTGGTTCTCATGTGCATTTCTCTCATGATTAGTAGTTGAGCATCTTTGCATGTACCTGCCAATCATTCATATACCTTCTCTAAACAAAAAAAAGTCTATTCAGGTCCTTTGCACATTTTTAGACTGGACTCTTTGCGTCCATGTCCATGTGGGGGTGTGTTTTTGATGGACCGACGTGAGTTCTCTATATATTTTGGATGTTAACCGCTTATGAGATACGTAGATCGAAAATATTTTCTACCACTCAGCATGTTGCTTTTTGATTTTGTTCACTGTTTCTTTTGCTGTGCAGAAGCTTTTAGACTTAATGTCGTCCCACTTGTTCGTTTTGCTTTGTGGCTTGTGTTTTTGGTGTCATATCCAAAAATCATTGCCAAGGCCAGTGTCAAGGGGCTTTTTCCCCTGTGTTTTCTTCCAGGAGTTTTACAGTTTCCGGTCTCACCCTTAAGTCTTTAATCCACCTCCAGTTGTTGTGTTTTGTGTGTGTGTGTGTGTGTGTGTGTGTGTGAGTGGCGTAAGATAGGGGTCCATTTTTATTATTTTGCATGTGGTTATCCAGTTTTCTCCGTACCATTTTTGAAGCAACTGTCCTTTCCCCTTGAGTATTTCTTGTCTCCCTTGTCAAATAGGCATGGGTTTATTTCTGGGTTCTCAGCTCTGTTCCATTGGTCTGCATGCCTGTTTTCATGCCATACCCTGCTGTCCTGATCACTGTACCCTGGAAGTATAGTTTGAAATCAGGAAGCGTGATACTTCCATCTTTGTTCATCATTCTCAAGATTGCTTTGGCTATCTGGGTTTCTTTTGTGGTTTCATATGAACTCTAGTGTTTTTCTTCTTCTCTGAAAAACTCCAATGAAGTAGCGAAAGGGATTGCATCGAGTCAATAGATCATGCTGAGAGGGAAGCTTAAGCTTTTTAGGGTGACCCATGGACACAATGATGAGCTACAAAGAGAATTCAGACTCCTTTGGGCCAGACTAAGGCCTCTACTTAGAGGGTCTGTCTCTTAGCCCCACTAATGCAAACTTCTACGTTCTGCATTTTCTTGTTGGAACTGAAAGTCTGCAACCTACCTGCTCTGACTCTATGACATTTTCTTAGGCTTTCTGTTAGGTTCTGGCAGGAGAACAGATGGCACGGGAAGGAGGTGTGGGGTCCAGGGCAGCTGGTGTTGGAAGTGGCTGGTGTGACCAGTGGCCAGGGGGTCCCGGTCAAGGTCACACCTCTGGGAGATCTAGAGCCAACTATACAATGGCTGTAGCAGTGTAGCGACAGGTACAGGCCCCTGGGGCTACAGTGCACCCCAGGGACAGGGGCAACAGGTCAGTCACCACTGAACTTACTCTCTCGGCCCTTCCGAACCTTGACAAGCACTTCTCCGTGTCAAACTCCCTCTGCTGGAGGTACTGGGGTGGGCCAAAGCAGGTTACATTACCAGCCGCCATTGCCTGAAAGGGGACTCATAAGTAAGGATAGGAAATAATAACAATAACAAGACAAATGGTATAAATAACACAATCATTAATACATCAATAAACAGACAAGAATAAACTCTGTTTCTTGTGCTCACAACTGTAAACCTATTTCCTCCCACCCCTGTAAAACGGCGTCAGTTATCCTGGCTGGACCCTGACCAAGCATCCTTCCACGCAATTGAATACAAAAAGAACACGACGCCTTAAAAATGTTTGGTTTCTATCCTTTCGGACTTCACTCTGTGGTTCCTATCATCCAAATTCTTTACCATTGTGTGTTGCCCTAAGTATTATCCTTTAATATTTATTGTTTTGCAACTCGATGAAAAAAATTGACAGCCAGTCTTGGAGGTCTCCCCGTGTTGTGACAAATAGGAGATTGTCCCATTTCTTTTCTTGATGCCTGGTGTTCTGTTAGCCGTGTATCTCATGATGGACGGGCTCTGAGCAGCGTGCTGCGGTGGCCGATCTTGTACACGTGCCAGCGTTTCTCCATGGCAGCGGACCAAAGGGGGGATTACAGAGTTGCTGGGTGTGTGCATTTTTAATTTTACTGCAGTTCACCCAACTGCTCTTCCAAGTGGCTGTGCCAATTTCTACTCCCACCCATGGATGGAAGAGTGTCCTCTCTTCCATTTTGAGATTTCTAAGCACTTCCCTTTTGCCCGGTGTAGGGGGCGAAATGATACCTCGCTGTTGCTTCAGTTTGCATGCCCCTGCAGACTGACTAATGCATCTGTTAGGCGGACAGTGACTGCTGCAGGCCGACGCTGGTGGCAGAAGTAATTGCTCTTGGGAGGCAGTGTGGCTGCTACTCCCCGGCTTTCAGTGGCAGGCCTCTGAGGTGGCTCTTTTGCCAACTGAGCTGCACCAAAAAGCTCATCATGATTTCTTGGGCCACCAGAAGGTGCTGCTGAGCCTTCATTTGGCTGAGGCTGCTGTCAGGCGAGAGGAAAGAAGCCCCAGGCCTGGCCGTGAGCAGGAGGCCTGTTGAGGCTTCCAGGAGCTGCAGGTGCCTAGCAGCGGCCAGTGCCCGTGGAGGGCAGCAAATCCTTCCACTGGCTGTACGTCAGGGGACACGCAGACCATCTGGTTTGCAGTAGCAAGGGCGGTGGGCTTCACTGAGAATCAGTGACACCGTCCACTCCCTGGTTTGATTAAATGTTGTGGAAGCTGCTGGGTGTTCACTACTTGATTCTTTCTGATATGAATTCTGTGGTCAATTCCGAGAGCCCCCAAGCAGAGTCCAATAGTGGTGTCCTCTGCTTTGAGAAAACAGAAAACGGGCAGGACAGGGAAGGGAGGGGAGGGACCCAGGAACAGTGACGCTGTGATTTTTTTTTGTTTTACAAGATGGCCTGAGGAAGCTAAAGGAGTCATCTTTCCTGAAGACCTCAGTGCTAGTCTGGGGTGGGGGGCAATGAACTCATTCTGATGCTGGAAGTCTTGGGTTCCAGTTCAGGCTTTGACACTTCGTGTCCCAGCTTTGTAACCAGTAAAACCCAGCTAATATTCCTCCCTGCCCTCCTTTAAGTGCTCCTGCTATTCCTAGCGAGCAGCTCCGGGCTGGAAGTCAGGACCACAAATTCTAGCTCATACTCTAACGGTAACTCAACAAGCTCCTTAAGGTCTCCCTCAGTTTCTCAGTCTGTAAGAGGGTGTGACCACTCCCGTTTCACGGGCTTCTGTGAGGATTAAAGACGGCAGGAGGTGTGAAGGCTTTGGGTAAATACTGCTGTATTGGATATAGCCATCCATCGGGTGCAAACACAGGTGTGCAGGGAAGTGCCCGGCTTCGAACAACCAAAATTAGTTTTACTTTAGATGCAGAGAATATGCTTCTATGGATAAAACGGCTGGCCAGGACGATTTCCTGTCTTTTTGTGCAGCTAGGCAGCAGGCTCAGAGGACCTCAAAAATGAGCACAAACTCTGAAGATTAGTCCGTCCGGTGTTTTCCCAAGGTGTCCTCTCGGGTCCTCCGGGGTCGTGCGCCACCTGGTGTCGGATACCCGCCTCTGCGCAGAAACCACGTGTAAGAAAGTGCTTACAACCTAACTACGCACCCTGGTTTCGACCCGTCCTAGCCAATAGGGAAGAGGGAGGCGGGGCAGGGGAAAGTAAGAGTCCAATCATCTCCTGCTCTTGGAGGAGAAGGCGGGGCTTGAGATTTACCACGTTGGGTTTGTCCGCAGCGCTAATTACTTTTTCCAAAGGCAGGAGGAGGGTTTCACTCCGGCTGGCGCCGCCGCCTCGCGCGCTCTAGCTCCGCTGCGACTGTCCGGGGGGCTGCTCCTCCCAAGTACCATGTGTGACGGCGCCCTGCTGCCTCCTTTCGTCCTGCCCTTGCTGCTGCTTCTGGTTTGGGGACTGGACCCGAGCACAGGTAGCCCTCCCTCTCCCACCGATCTTCTTCGCCGGTGCCTCTCGCGACCACCTTACTTCTGTCCTGCCGAGGCATCCTCTGTCTGCCCTTGCAGCCCGGCTCCGGAGGCGGATGGCTGACAGCGCCCGGGGCCGAGGAGGCGCAGGCCGCAGCCGCGGGACAGGGCTCCGAGCCGGGCGGCCGCACCGGAGAGCTTCCCCGGGTGGTCCGGCCCAGGCGGAGGCTCTGGAGGGCACGGAGGTGCTGGGGCGAGGGAAGGGATGAGAGCGCCCGCTCCGGGCCGCGTTGTCCCGCTGCTGGCGCGGCGTGCCCAGCGCTGGACCCGCGCGCGGCGGGCGGCCGGCTGGAGGCCGGGCGGCCGGGCGGGCCCCGCAGCGCTGACGCGTCTCCTCTCTCCCCTCAGCTGTCGGCGACACTGCGGCCGACGTGGAAGTTGTGCTCCCGCGGTGGGTGCGCCCCGACGACGTGCACCTGCCGCCGCTGCCAGGCATCCCCGGTCCCCGAAGACGGCGTCGCCCCCGCGCGCCCCCCGCGCGCCCCCCGCCCGGCGAGCGCGCTCTGCTGCTGCACCTGCCGGCCTTTGGGCGCGACCTCTACCTGCAATTGCGCCGCGACCTCCGCTTCCTGTCCCGCGGCTTCGAGGTGGAGGAGGCGGACACGTCCGGGCGCCGCGGACGCCCCGCTGAGCTGTGTTTCTACTCCGGCAGTGTGCTCGGCCACCCAGGCTCCCTGGTCTCGATCAGCACCTGCGGCGCCGCCGGCGGCCTGGTACTGCCTGCGCCCCCTCCGGGTCTGCTTGTCGGTCTGTGGCGGCGCAGGGGGTGGTCCCCGAGGAGGGCTGGGACGGGGGTGGGAGCACCTCGATGGGAATTTCAGACTTCTGGGCTGCTCTATCTGTCTGGGGAAGCGCAGGTCCAGCCATACCTGTCAGGCCCCGAGGCTGAGAGGCGCACTTCGCCCAGTGTAGAGAATACAGCATTTGCACCTGCACAGGTGTGTATGTGTGCACGTCTTGGGGAACACCTGTGTGTGTGTATCCCGCTGACAGGCCACTAACCTACCCAAATTAGTTGAATGGTGAGAACCAGGAGGTGGAGGGTGTTCATGACCTTGTTCTCTTACGCTACATGTAGGCATCTGTGTGGCACCCACCCTGCGCCAGGCCCAAGGGGTGCTTACCTTGGCGATAAGATTCTCCCTGTCCCCAGGAGCTCCCTTGCTGTGGCAGTAGCTCTTCCTCTGTCCCCAAGACTGTGCCCTGCCGCATTTGGGGTCCCTGTGGCAGGTGCTGCGAGGGGCAGGGGAAGTTCTGTGCACCTCCTCCCTGCTTGCACTCACGGCGATCACTTGGATACATCGATGCCCAGCCAAATGCTTCTCAGCTTCTCCATGGTGCCTGGAGGAGCCCACATGGCTAGCAGATGGGTCTCCTCCAGCAAAGCCTGGTAGAGGCTTAGGGCATAAAACACACAGTTGTTCCTCTATCAACTGTCAGGACCGGCTGCCGGGGAAGCAGTTTCTGGTATTCCTTTGTGCCTGTCCTTCCCAGGCACAAGAAACTGCTCCCCCCACCTCGACCCTATCTGGTTGCACCATCTAGAATTCCCCAGCCCTTCCCCACCCGGGCTGCAACCAGTCTCCTAGAATCCGCAACAAAGCCAGGAAGCCTGGGGGTGCAGGTTTTTATGTGAGACTCCTGCTTGCTTCGGAGCAATGTCAGGGACCCCAGGTGTCATGTCCTGGGACGGCCATCACCAACGTCCCTTTCAGGACTTCCCTGCATCCTGATCGGAATGTGCTCTACTGTTGCTCGGAGGGCAGAAGTTGGTTTCTTCGGTTAGACGAGGATAATGGCCCGTGGAGGGGGCAGACCCTGCGGGCCGTGGGCGATCAGGCTTCAGACGGAGTGAGAAAGGCTGGGATCGCCGTGGGACTCGGGTCAAGGCTGTATCATGTTCTGGGAGGGACTGGAAGGCCCACATCATTTTTGCTGTTTTTGCCAAAGTGTTTAAAAGTCTAGGTCACATCACTGTACTGTACATGGAAACATCTGAATCCCATTTGCTGCGGTTTAGTGAGTTTCTGTAGAGGTCAGAGTTTATACTTCTTGGTGTAAAGTTTCCAGTGAGCAGCTATCTGTGAAGGAGCTGAGGGTGGAAATCTGGATAACATTGATTTAAATCCCCACAGAGTGAGCGCCGGGCCCACTCACAGATGGCATGCGAGCCGGGAGGGTTCATTTCAGTTCTCCTGCAGGCTGTGGGGACTGTTCTTCCCTTCGGCACCATGTGGGGGCGCTGTGCTTTAGATAAAGGAATGCGGCCAAGAGGCTGAGTCCGATCGGCTGTGCCAGCTGCGCGTGGACCTCTAAGACTAAGAGATTCTAAATTCCTGCCGGAGCAGACACTTCTGTTGTTTAGTCTGCCTTGTTCATCCCATTCGTGTGAACGGGATGCTGGAGGTTAGACCCTTCCTCCCAAGCGCACTGGCGGAAGGCAGGAGGGAAGAGACAGCCTGGTGACTTGGAGTGGACCTCTTAGGTGCCAGGTGGTCCCGGAAGGCACAGAGAAGAGAAAGAACAGGAAAGGAGGCTAACCAAGTTTGCATCGCACTCCACGCTGTTTGCATGTTGATTCTCAGATGTGCTTGAGACAGTTCAGGTGGGTGGGTGCGTGTCCCTCACTCTTGACCATGGCGGAAGCATCGTGAGGTGGAGATGGGAAGCGGGGGTGGGGGGGTGGGGAGTGCGTGCCTGTGGGGTGCGTCAGGGCAGGCGTGGCTCCAAGGCTTGAGAGGCAGGCAACGTCATGTAGATAATTTTTGGTGGCCACAGATGGTGGCATCACAAAGCCTCCTTGTAGCTAGAGAGTCATGCAGAGCAAACTTAGTCTTTAAAAGTCCGAATAGTAAATATCCCAGGCTTTGAGGGCCAGATGCTCTCTGTTCCCGCTACTCAACACTGTCATTTTCCTGAGGCAGCAGCCACAGACAGTAAATAAACAGATGGACGTGGCTGTGTTCGCTGAGACTCTATTCTGCTGTTGAGTAGCAGTGAAATCCTGCCACATCCAGCGTGCTCTCCGTGGCGTGGTGGAGAGTGTCCGGCGCAGGGGCAGAGGAGCCCAGGCTCTGCACCCTGCTGCAGCGACGCTGCCGGGCCGTGGGGCTCCAGAGATGTCTAGAGAAGGGACGCGATTAGAACAGGTCCTCACTTCATGGTTCAGGGGCATGAGGAGTAAACCTCACACTCCATTTGCCCCCACCCACCGCGTTTGCCGGTGGGCACAGGCGTGGGCCCGTGGCATTTCCTCTCTCCGCGTCTTATTTTGGAAAGCTGGGCAAGCTGCAATTCTGGGGCCCCCAGAGGCCACAGGCTCACGCGTACTTTCTGTCGATGCTGCTTCATTGCATTTCCATTTCAGAGAGCCCTTAGCTCCCGTGTCGGGTTTGGGAAGAGTGTCTGGAACTGTATAATTTCCAAGCAGTGACGTTTGGGCACGTGAGGACGGTGTTTCCTGCCCCAGGTCATGGGCGTGAGTCTGGGCCAGCCGCCTCCCGTGAAGAGGACCGGATCGTGGGATGCCAGCACAGCGGGAGTCAGGTGGGGCTTCTCCCGAACTCGCAGTGGAGCTCAAACTGCAAGGAGCAGAAGGGGTGGCAGAGTCTACAGCGGCTCTCGGTGCTGCCTGCCCGAAGAGACTGCGTGAAGGGCCTGTTCTCCATCCCAGTGGGTTCGGTCAGCCGAGCAGTGGCTCTTCTGCCTCAGATGAATACCCACAGACTCCGGGGAGCGCACACATCAGGGCCCGTCCACCCATTTTTGGGCCGAGGCTGTGCCTGCCTTGGGCGTGCTGTATGTGAGGTGTTGGGACCGGACCGGACCCCTGGGAGCTCAGGGCTGCGGGAGGCTCAGAAGCTGTGCCCATTTTGCAGGCCTCCCCGCAGAGACAGAGAAGGTCAGGGATGCTCCTGGCATGCCTTTTCCGGAGTCACAGCCATAGCCCATGGGGCGTCCTTCTCCTCTGCCTGTTGAGTTTCTACCCATCCCTCAGCAACTTCTTTGCTGCGACACCTCCTGACACCTCTCTTACGCCTCCCCTTCCCTCTGTGCCTTCGTCCACCTGGCATGTAATTAATTATTCTTTAAGTAGTTGTTCTCCCTCACAAAGAAGATGCTAGTGACCTTTTTTTAACCGTCTTTGCATGCCTGGAACTTTGATGATGCCCAGCACATGCTAAGCTCTCAGCGAATGTTTGGTGAGTGAGTTAATAATGGAAGCTTTTGGTGGAGAGGAGTGTCTGACAGTTTTGTGTGTCAGAATGATAATGAGCACGGACAGCTGGTGGTTAGGTGGCCACGCACAGTTCGTGGTTTAGGTTTTGTGCCTCTGTGTGCACAAAACCCTCATCCAGGGCTGAGGCCACCGGGGTCGGCCTGTGGCTCAGCCACCTGGCTCTGGCTGGTCACCCCACCTGCATTTTGGTGGCAGTAGTTTAGCTCTGGCATTCACGGTTCTGATAGCTCTTTCTCCCGGGGCGCTTGGGAGCTTTTGCCGATGCTCACCCCAGTTCCCGTGGGAAAGTGTGGTTCTAAAAAGAACAGCAGGACACTGAGGTCAGAGCGGGCAGCTCACACTGGAAGACTCGGGTGGGAGCCCTGTGTTCAAGAGGACAGCCTGCGTTTACCCGAGTCCTACGATGGAGCGGCAGGTCAGGGGTGCTGCCATCTGTCCCTTCAGAAGAGAGCTTCCAGGCTCTTGACTGATGATAAAATTCACTGCTTTTTAACACAGCATCACTTGATCACATGCAGCAGAGCAGGGATTAGCCTCGGCAGGGATGATACGGCATGGAGGCCACAGGGAAGGGAGCAAATAGACCACACTACCTCGTCATACCTGACGACATGGACGCCGGTGTTGGGAAGGTGCGTCGTCCCAAGGTGACGCATCAATTAATACTCTCGAGTGCAGCATGAATATATTTGGAAAGTACAAAGCGTGTTTTGAAGGCTTTGTCAGAAGAAACCATTGAGTGGAGCCGAAAGGAAGTAAGAAGGTGGTGAAGGACGGTTGTGAAATTCAGAGGCGTGGAGGAACACGAGGGAAGAACGCGGAGCAGAGAGTTCTAAGCAGCCAAACCTTCTCTGGAAAGACATTCACACGGCCTCATGGTGACATTCTGTCAGGCTGCCCGTGACCGTCACCTAGGATACACAACGAGATTTCCTCATTTGAACTTTTGCTTCGTCGGCAGCATTTTTTTTTGAAGGCGTTCGAGATGGAATGATGAACTGATTGCAGTGAATTGACTGATTGCATTCTTGGAGCTGAGTTCCTGCACTCTGAAGCGCTGCGGCTGCCTGACCTTGGACGTGTCCGACGGGAGAGGGTTTTGCAGCCAGCACGTTGGAGGGAACCACGCAGAGCCACTGGTTAACCTTTCCCTGTGCAGGCTTCTGCACACGGATGCGCGGTCACGCCCTCGTTCTGGAGCGAGTCCTTTAGCTCCTGGAACCTCCCCACCTACAGCCCTATGGGGCGGGGGCAGTGGGTGGATAATATTGGCCGTGCGTGGCTGTGGATAGAAGGAAACAGAGGAAGTCTGTGAAATCACTAAGCGAGAGCTGGCATGTTCATGCGTTGAAAAGACATCTCTCCTCTTGTCCCACAGGTGGTTCCCAGACTTGCCAGTTAGAAATCAGCCAATCAGTCAGCACTGTTGCCCAGGTCACTGTCACACACCTGCCATGGCAGGACACTGTGGGAGGCTCTCGTCAAGCCTCAAAGAGAAATAAATGCAGGACCTATTTTGGGGGCAGGGGGCAGCCCAGATCTGCACGGGAACGAAGACACAGTGGGGCCTGCAGGGTGGCTGGGAGTGGCGGGGGTGGGGGCAGCTGAAGGAAGTGGGTCTCGGGTTCTGAGGGGGAGGGCGACCGCAGAGGCGCTGTGGCCGGGGCCTGCCCGAGAGGAGAGCCAGGGAGTCGGCTGGGGGCAGTGGTGGGAGGTGGCTGTTTTAGAAACGGTGGGAGGTGAATGGAATGGACAGGAGTGTGGGTCACGCAGAGCGGGACCCAGGGGGCCAGCCGAAGGCACTGAGAACGGATCCTGGGGCTGCGGGTCTCAACTAGGCACGGGCATCAGAGCTTCCCAGAGGAGTTATATGGCGGCTAGGCCCCACTCTGGCCTGAGAGCTGGGATTTCTAACGGGTTCCCAGGTGCTGCATTTTGAGGGTCACCGGCCTATAGGCAACAAGGAGCCTTTCTGGTCTCTGGTGATAGCTGAGGGGGCTTCCTGGAGGAGGGTGGCATTTGGAGGCTGGAGGTGTGGGTTCTTCCAAGCAAGACCTTCTAAAGCACTCTGTCCCCCCGGGGATAGGCTGCGTGTTAGTAGGACTTCTCACCAAGGGGAGATTCTCTCTCTCTATATTGCATTACATTAGAATTACCTGCTAATTGGCCTTTTGTGCAGCAGCTTATGAATGTAAACCCTAGGCTGAACCACGGTCACTGGCTGTGAAGGTGCTAGACCCAAGGGGGCCTTTGACCTCCAGCCCCCTGAGCATTTCAGGAAGTCGGGCCCCGTGTTAGAGCTGAGCGCCTCCTCCAGGACGCAAGGGGCTCCTGCGGGCCAGACCCACTTCGGTCTCTCCGAAGCATCTGAGTGTCTAGCACCGTCAAGTTCTAACTTCAGGGGAGAGGGCGAAGGCTGCGCTTTCCTGCAGGCTGCACGGTGCCACTTGGAGAATTTTATTAGGGCAGTAAAACCTCTGAGTTGTTGTTGGCAGGCGTTCTAATGGATCGGAAACCTTGAAATCTGCTCAGAGCAGCGGAGGTTGGAGGCGATCTTGCTGGGCGACCTGAGTGACTGTCAGAGAGGCTTGGTATCGATGCATTCTTTTGAAAGGTGGAGGGACCTGTGTGATTCGGCTTGAGTGAATCCTCTACTCAAGACTGGAGGGATCGGTGTGTTGTGGTGGATGGCAGCGTCCCTGTCCCGTGGGACCTGTTAGATGGGCACGTACCTCCAGGTGGTTTTGACGCGCACTGGAGTTTGAGGGCCACTGGTTTAGGATGTCGTGGGGATGGGAGAGAGAAAGAGAAGAAAGGATGTTGGTAACAACAGCCTAGGACTGGTCCACCTGGTATACTGAATCGGCTAGCAGAGGCAGTCCTGACCTTTGACCTTTGACCCTCGGTGGGGGCCGTGGATGCACAGCCCAGGGTGCAAACACCGGCCCTCCTTCAGCCCTCGGGTTCCTTGTGGGGGGGTTTGCCTGGTCCCGTTGACCCCTGATCAGAAGGAGAGGTAGCGGCAGGTGTCCTGGGGAGGGAGTGCTGCTTCCAAGTGAGGTCAGGAGTTCTCTGCCCCATGTGCATGTGTATATGTTTTTAGAGTCAATATTCATTCTATGAAAGCAACCGATTACAAATCCTGGTTCTCGAATTTGTCATTCCATTGACAAATCACTCTCTGCCTGTCACCCAGCAACTTTTTGCAATCCCTTCTGAGGGGACTTTGGATAATATTTGGCCCCCATTTGTAAATTTGGTGATCAACCTCTTTTAAACCCTTCAAACTGTATTTAGACATTTAACATAGTCAACTTTATTTTCAAGGTCTTCGTTTGATTAAAAAACACACCTTTTGCAAGTACTTAAGTGGTTCTCATCAACCTCAATAAGTTAGTCTTACAAACACGGGGAGTCTACTAAGTTCTCTTATACATTCTAGTGCTGCGTATAACCCTAGGAAGACTTTGAAATCACAGGTCTAACTCACAGTGCGCTTTAAATTACAATTACAGATCTAACCCCCTGGACCCTTTGCTAAGTTCTCCCAAATACTACAAGTGCTGGGAAAAAACGCACAGATCCTTTCCCACAGAGCTAGTAGTGATCATACAGGTCTGACTGACTCCATCCTCTCCTTATTTTTTTCTTTTTAAGGTTTTATTTATTTATTTTTAGAGAGAGGGGAAGGGAGAAGGAGAGGGAGAGAAACATCCATGTGTGGTTGCCTCTCACACGCCCCCCTCACTGGGAACCCGGCCCACCACCCAGGCACGTGTGACTGGGAATCCAACCCACAACCCTCTGGTTCGCAGGCTGGCGCTCAGTCCGCTGAGCCACCACCAGCCAGGGCGTCCATCTTGTTTAATTCTAAATATCCCCAGGGAGATGTAATTGTCATTCAGTCTCTACACATGTGGGGTTGCCTCTCCAGTTAGGCTTTTTGGGGATGATTTAAAAAATTATTGTAAACATTAAGTTCGTTTTTATTAATAAGTGCATCTTTGAAAGCAAACTTGTTGCATATATCACTGTACCCCTCCACACCTCACGCTCCCTCCCCCACACTTCTGCTGGTGGGATGCTTCCAGCCACACGAAAGCGCTTTCTTGGTCTTGGTCCCTGGGGGCAGCCTGTGAAGAAAAAGCCCGGATGCGGGAACCAGGCCGTAGCAGGGTGGCCTTGCCGCCCGTGGGCTGCTGGGGTCACGGTCGCGTGTGTGTGAAGGTGACCGACACCCCATCTTCCTTCTTCTGTGCAGGTCGGCCTCATCCAGCTGGGGCAGGAGCGGGTGCTCATCCAGCCCCTCAACAACTCCCAGGGCTCGCCCCGCGGACGAGAGCACCTGGTCAGGCGCAGATGGCCCTCGACGTCCAGCCCCGCCGCCGAGGCCCCGGGACCTGGGCAGCTCTGCCAGGTTCTCACAGGTGAGTCTGGGAAACAGCATCCGCCTCCAGGCCACCCCCACTGGTGTGTCCCCAAATGCACCGAAGTCGCATCAGCAAGCATTCACCTCCCCCCTGTAGTTTGAAAGCTTCTCCTTAATTCCCACAAAGCCCCTTCCTCCTCCTTCCTGTCTGGATGAGCGTTGGCATCTTGCTTGTAGGAGCCCTTTGAAAAAAGGGGTTTCTGGAAGGAGCCCAGGGTCTTGTGAACGCAGTGACTCTGTTTTATGAAACGAGAGCCAGCTGAGGCCCGCACACCTCGATGGCCTGTTGTTGTCGGGCCCCAGGTTGGTGCAGGGCTGGGGCAAGAATTCCTCCCCTCTGGTTTCCAAGGCGGTGGTCCTGCCTCCTGGCTGCGTGAATTAGAGCCTCCCTGGGGTCCCAGGGAGCGGGGTTGCTCTCGGTGTGGCCCCTGGGTGGGCAGTGTCGACATCGCCCAGAAACCTGTTCTCGGCGCACCGTGCGCCACCCTCCCCATCAGAAACAATGGGGCAGACCCAGTCCTCAGTGCCTTCCCGGGCCACCCAGGTAAATCTGACCGTGCTGCCGTGCGAGAACCGACAGCTTTAAAAAGTGCCATCCGCTGACCCGTCCCCCAGCGTCCTGATCTGACTGGTCTGAGGTGGGACTCGGGTGTTTTTACGGGTGGTCGAATGAAGAAGCGTCGCGGGGCGAGAGCCCGGTGTTCTTGCATTCCGCGCTGTGTCCGAGCAGCCTGTGGATGATCCGCTGGGTGTGTAGACACATCGCACGGTGCTGCGTCCCCACCCACCTGCCTGAGAGTGTCCCCCGGTGAGGACAGACATCCAGCTGCCCACAGGGGGCTCTTCCTGCCTCGAGACCGTGGGACTCCACGGCTGACCTTTGGGAGCTGCGCTTCTGGAGTTTCCAGACGTCTGCAGAACCAGAGCGTGTCTGCTCCATGTAGTGTCCCAGAGCCCCCGGACGTAAACCAACGGGGCGGCTCCCTCGGAGAACAGCCTGGCTGTGCGGAAACCAGCCTCTGCCGCTCGCCCAGCTGTTCCGTGCGGCCCTGCTGCCATCCAG
>PVKM010037987.1:0-14260 GCA_004027735.1 Carollia perspicillata | reverse complement strand
ATCCCACACGCACCCCCACCGCTGTACTTTTGCTCTGTCCTGTGACGACCCCTCTGTGCCGTGCCCCCCGCCCACCTCAACCACAGTGGAAGCTCCCGGGGGGGGCAGTGCCCTTGTCCTGTCTTGCCCAGCTCATAAAAGGTGCCTCATAAATGCTGCATGAAAAAAAATGGGGGGATGGATAAGAAAAATGATCTTCTGAGGAACAAACTGGGTAAAATTTACATTGTCCTCACTTTCATAGGGACTGACAATATCCTCTTTCTGAGATTTTGGTAGAAATTAAGCATTAATGGAGAAACATATGACTAAGGAGGGTGTTCCAGCAAGAACGTCCACAAGAAAGCCAAGGGCCTGCCCAAAGTAGGTCTCTCGTCCACGTCCGCACTGGTGAACGTCACACCGGCTTTGGGGGAGGACACTTCCTTTGCTGGCCCTCATGTTGCTACCCCTGACCACATCGAGGTCGCTGTCAGCCACACCTTCATTACGTCATGGGGGTCAAGGGCAAAGGCCTCCCTCTTTACAGTTGGGTCAGGCCCAAGAAATCACCCAAGAGTGACAGCGCTTTCGTTTGCGTTTAAAAGCGGTTACTGACACTCCACCCGAAGGCGCCCTGCAGGGACTGACGCACCTGCGCCCACAGGCCCTTGCTAAGCTCTCCCGGCCTTCCTGCTCCTGCCTCGTGACCAGCACCAGCTCCTGGACGGAGGCTCAGCCCCACCCGACCTCAGAGGACCGGCTCGACTCTGCGGAAGGAGCGTCAGCACCTCCTTTGCCTCAGACTCGAACTCGACTGCTTTCGATCTTCGGTTTTAAGTAACACAGCTGCTCTGAGGGCCTATAATAGTTTCCCGGTTTCATTCCTATCTTTAAAACAACAGTTTCAACCACAGGGTCATGGTCACACCGATGTGAGGGCTGGCCCTTGCCAGGCATGCCTGTGACCCAGTTTTTGGACATCTATAATTCTTACAGCGATCTTTTGAGGTCGGGGTTATCACCTCGATTTCTATAAAGGTACCTTGTCCAAGGTCAGACAGTCCGTCCTGCTGGAGCCCGACTTTCGTGCCAAGTCTTTCTAGCCCCCCAGCCAGTGTTCCTGCTGATTAGACCACACCGCACACCGCCCCTCCCGGAGTTAAAACACACACCCGGTTTTAAACATAGATTTGCATACACTTCAAACCCCCCCCCCTTTACAGGAGCAGCTTACCGGCGGGGGTGCAGCTCCCAGGGGGCACCCACCTCCACACGGGCCGCTTCGACAGTGGGGACAGCCGGACTCCGGTCTCAGCTCACTGTCCTCCACATTTTACGGGGAGGTTACCAAACCTCAGGCCCAGAGCAGCACACATGCGCTCTCTTCAAAGCGTGGCCGATGCCTGCCCGAGACCCAGGGCTCGCTCAGCCCGGCACCGCCGGGGCCCAGCTGAAGCGCCCGGTGTTTCTCTCACTCATGCACTTGTTCATGAGTTCATGTCCCGATACCCAGGCATCATTCTGTCCAAGTTCGATAATCAACACATTTATAAAAGCATTCACAGCTTTAGTTTTGAGACACTCTGTAGTATGACACCTTGGTAAGCAAGTCCCCCTCACACCCCCCCGGAAATACAGGCACTTCCTGAACAAGCAGAGAATCAATGATTTGCAAGAAGTCTGACATCACGAATCAGAGTCACGGTCTCCGCCTCCAAATTCCCCAGCTGGAGGTTCTGATTGGAACACATACCCGACGAAATGATTATCTAAATTCGGTCTGTCTGCCCACCAAGTCCCTGCAGGGCAGTAACTAGGCTCTCCATCTCCCCACGTACAGTCTCCAAAGAAGATTCTGGCACACGGTAGGCCCCCAGGAAATAACTGTAAGAGGACAGAACAGAGGAATGAATCCATTTGCATCTAAATATTCTGTCATCTGGGTCGGCAGTTCTCAACCAAGGGCGACTTTGCTCCCCGGGGAATGCTTGGCAACCTCCTAAGATACTTTCGGTTATCAGCTGGCGGGGAGGAGACTTCTGGTACCGAGTCGCAGAAACCACAGGTGCCACTCGACAGCCTACAGTGCACAGGGCGGCCGCCACAAGACGGAAGGATCCGGCCCCACGACGCCAACAGTGCTGAGGTCAGGGAACTACATTTTAGACACAGAGCGCGCCCGAAAACTCCATCAGCAGACAAGGGAGCTCAGAGACAAGCCGGATGTCATCTCGGGAAAAATGCTCGTGCACCTGTCCCATCCTTCACAGAAGACATTTCACGGAACCATAAACCAAGTTGGAGACCACAGGTGGTGGCCGTCATCCCGTCGCTCGGTGAGGTGACACGGGCCTCGGGAGTCAGCGCGGGTCTGCGGCTCCACAGCCCAGAGTAACCCGGGGAACAAGACTGCCATTCAGGGGCGGCGCCGGGGTTTTTTGTGTCGTGGCTCAGGGCGCACGAGAGGCAGTGGAGCTGAAAGGGAGGGATGAGAGCCATTCAGGAGGCCTGGCAGGAGAAAACCCTAAAAATGCTCCGGCACAAAAGGGGATTAAAATGTCACAGGAAATTTTTTTTCTTGAAAACGGAACGGCTCCTGAATGCCTCATTCTTTCCAGAACAGTTAAGACGCTGTGCGCCCGGGCACTCTGTGTTGGGTGGGCAGGGCGGGCCTCGCCTTTCTTCTGCGCTGGCCCCCGGAAGGACCGCCCCGGTGAACTTGGCCGCATGAGACAGGCCTGGGAGACGCCCCCTCGAAGGGAATAATCCTCCGGTTTGGAAATGGAGAGAGACTGCCACACACGAGGAAGCGAAGGGGGCTGAGCAGAGATGGCCAAGTACTTCAGGGGGGGTAACCCTGGCCTGGCATTTTGACCCAAGTACCAGCTAGTACCTGAAGGCTCATTTGTCCGAAGCGGAATGAAGCCAGCTCTCGCGTGGACGTGTGATGCAATGTGATGGATGAACGGGTCCTATCGGAAAGGACAGACACCCTGCATCGGTGGCATTGATCGGGTGCGGATAGGGAGCCGGCCCATCTGCCCGGGGCCTGCCTTCCCTGGCCGGCTTCCTCTCCCGTCACCGGCGGGCAGAGGCCCCGCCGGATGGGAGCGCTCCGCGGCAGCTGCGCCTTTCAGCTCGCTTCTGGGGCAGGATTTGGGTGGGGGGCGGCGTCTAAGGGATAATGAGAGTTTCTTTCCTAACACTCTGCAGATGATTCAGACTTTCTCAGGTTTAGACTCATTTCCTGTTCCGCACGTCTGCGAGATGAGGAAACAATTATCTCCGAAATTACACGTAATTAGCTGTTTGCTTGTCACTGTACGATAAGATCTTAATGCCCTCCCACGGCACGCCGGAACGTACACACAAGACACACCCGTGCTCCCGTTTTCCACGTGTCATGCGGAAATCTCGGTCTGGGAGCTCGGAGCCCAGTTCCCAGCCTCACCTTGACCCACAGTCTTCACGGGCTAGCGTGGGCCCTGCCCCTGTCCCCTGAAGGGGAAAGAAAATGTGTGACTCCCGCTCCTGACGACGGGTGCCGTGCGCTGCACACTTCCCTGGGTCGTGAGAGAAGGGGCAGACACCACTTTCTCACCGAGTCCTCTCTCTGCAGCGGCCGAAGCACTGGAAGGGAATACGAACAGGAGACTAAGGACCTCAGGGCAGGTGAGACCAAGGCTCTCGAGTCTCCGTTCTGGCTCCGTCTCTTACTGGCAGCGAAACCCTGAGGAAGGTGTTTGGCCCCTCTGAGCCCCCGCCTCCTCGTTTTTATCATGGTCACATGTGTCCAATGCATCTTGTTACTGCCAAGCAATAGATCTGTGACGTCACTGAACCTCCTCCCACCCTGGGGTGGGTCCACGGCCCCTTCTCTTGAAGCTGGATGGACCTGGCTGACCACGCTGGCCAGCGAATGAAGCAAATGCGACCTGTGCACCTTCCAGGGCCAGTCACGAAGAGGCATGCGCTGCGCCCTGCCCACTCTCTGAAGGGCGCCTCCATGCCGTGAGGAAGCCTACGCAGCCACGTGCGGGGAGGGGACCCCAGTGGGTGTCCCAGGTGACGGCCTCTGCTGGTGCCCACTGTCAGGCAGCATCAGCTGTCAGTCCTGGGAGGGAACGTGGCTTTGGAGGGCTCCGGGGCTCCAAAACCACTGAGTCTCCCCAGCCTTCAAGGTCTTCCGGCTGCAGGTGCTGTCACAGCGGAGCAGAGATGAGCCAGTTCTGCTGTGTCTTCTCCAAATTCCCGATCCCCGAGACCCATGAGTGTAATAACAGGGCGTTTTGTGCCCCCGCGTGCAGGGTGGCTTGTTACACAGCGACAGTAACCAAACGTACCTCCACGAAATTCCACCGATTCTGCTCAGAGACGATGAGCTCCTGGGGCCGTGGGGCTTGTGCGCCTGGCCAGCTGCGGGTTACGTCCCAAGCAGGGGACGGGTCTGCCGTGGGGTCCCCCACGTCCCCAGTGCTATCGAAAAGTCCCTCCTGATTCGCAGGAAAGGCAAAATGTGATTCCTCTCGTGCCACCCACGGACCGAGCAGCCCGCTCAGGAGGGAAGGGAAAGCCACGACTGCCGATGAACGCCCCACGCGGACATCACGTGGGAGCTCGGAAGAGAACACGCTCGCTGATGAAGCCGAGAACCTTCAGGGGCCCTCGGGTCAGCAGGTCGGGAGCAGGCTGTCCTAGAGGACAACGTGGCCCTGACCCAGAGGTTGGGCGGTGGCCTCGTGTTTGCCCAAGGGGAGGGGTCATGGGGCTGGGTGTGACCGCACAGAGGAGTGTAACCACCCCACGATCTCGTGCGCACCTCGACCTGTAGAAGGAGCCACGTCGGGGAAGAAAGACACAAGTGGGCTCGACTTGGGGAAGTGGGGAACAGCCCCTTTCCAGGCAGGAGTCCCCAAACCACAGCGTGCAGAGAAAGTGGTGACGAGTGCGGTGTCCTAAAGAACCACGGTGACGACCTGCCTGCACGGGACCCCGCCGGTCGTGCTCCAGGCGGCCCCTTCCCCCGAGGGCCGGCCCACAGACCCCTCCGCTGAGGCTCGCCCGTCCCCTCATTTAACTGGGATGCGACCTGCAGCTACTCAACGGATTCAGAGTAGGAAGTACAGTTCACGCCGAGAAGAAAAGCTTTACATTAATAGCTTTAATTTATATACTAATTACATACACGAATATTATTTATATTTATATTAGTATTACTATTTTATAATAATACTCTCTGGGTATGATTTATTCAGCACTAGTGAGACACCTGCCTGAGGCAGACATGTGTGACTTCGTACTTTATAAAATATTTGGGCATCTTTAAATTACTTCTGGAAGAATCCGCATTTGAAATTCTCTTTCACGATGGAATAATGACGGGCTGATTAAGAATGGAGAACGAACAGGAAGCACGTGTGACCTGTAGGGACCTCTGCGTATCGGGTTTCTCCACCAGTTAATATTGTGGTTTCCAATTGTTGCCGTCGCTCGGCCCAGTGTAACCAGTGTTCTGGTTTCTTCACATTTCTAAAACCCGGGACTACAGCACACGGGTTTTGGGGCGTACTACACCCTTAGACAAGCCTTTCTAAAAGACGAGAAATCATTCAAGCTGATGGGTAACGTCTAATGCTCTAAAATTCAAATCCTTACCATACATATCAAATTCATTTAATATTAGCATTTGATTTTATTTCTTACAAATGAAATTTTTAGGAGATCACGCCTAAAGTAGAGGGCGAACACGCATGGTGGCGTCGGGCACTTTAGTTAAGTCCAGTGCAACCTCGGTTCTAAGACGACCCAGCCTGGACTGAGTGAGAGTTACCAATACCGGGAAGCACAGCACACGTGTTTCCAGATAGAGCAAAAATCTGTCAGCAGGTGCAGTAATGCAGTCAAGTCAATGAATTCGTATCACGGCGAGTAAGAGAAAAGCAGAAACATGTGCCGTATTTTGCCGTGTATAATGGGCGGTTTTTTGCCCAAATTTTTTGAGGGAAAAATAAGGATGTGCATTATACATGGGTAGTGCTCATTCTGCACCTACACAAACATCTATAAATGTTTTTGATTCTTTTTTTATGCATTGGCATTGGTTACATAAAATTTCTTGTACCATAATATGTTCAAAAATAAATGCTAACATTCCTTTACAACACAAAAAACATGTATCTAAATACAAATAAATAAAAAGCTGAATTAAAAAGTTAAAATGAAGGATCTTTTTCCTGAAAGTTTGGGCCAAAAATATGGACAGGCATAATACACCGCAAAACACAGTAAGTTGGTAGTAGAGACACTAAAATATAAGTATTTTTGCCATTCTGAAAAGGTATGGCGCTAAATCCTGTATTTACCATTTCTTCATCGTCATAGTTAAAACCCTAACCCCTCATGACATTTTTGGGGTGCCCCCGTAACTGCAACAACAAGGGGAGGCCTTGAGCTGGAATAACACAGAGACGTAGTTAGCCCTGGGCTCAAAAACTGGCTTGGCTAGTTACTGGGGTCTAACTTGGGCAAGTTACCTTAACCTCTCTGGACCTCGGTTTCTTAACCTTGGAAATGAACAGCAATGGTACCAACTACTACGAGGGTGACACGGGACAATGCTTCATCACGTCCAGGTCGTCCTCGACAAAATACACGCTCAGCGGCCACTGCTACCTCTCTCCGTTCAGTCCAGCCGCCTCAGGGCCAGCTTCGTCTATGCGTCTTTCTAAACGCCTGTTTGCATCCCATTTCTACTCGAAGGCTCTCGGTGGCTCCCCATGACCTCCCAATGAATGTCAAACTCACGGCCGTCTGGCCTCCACTCCCTCTTCGGCTGCGCCATCTGCACTTCCTCCAACACCTGCATCTCGCCCGATTTGAACTGCATTCTTCATTATTCAAATCTCACTTCTCAGTTCTGTGGCTGTGCTTGAAATAACTCCCTCTGACTTCTGCACGGCGGAAACGCCGCGCCTCTTCATAGCTCAGGCCCCGCGGTCTCTCTTCCTTAACCCCCTGGCCTGCTGACGAGGCAGCCTCCTGTGCACGCCTCTCCTGTACGCCGACGTTTTCCCAGCCCATTCATTGGTCACTGAACCACGGGTTTCCTGAAGGGCTGATATTAGTGACAGCTTACATGTCGTGTCTCCTCCCTTGGTTTTGGGGTCTTCGACGGCATGATCACACTTGACCTTCTGTATCGCACACAACACCAGTAAAGACGCGGCACACCGTGGATCTGAACAAACACTTGTGGAAATAGTGGCTAGGTTCGGTTCTCCACTGGTACAACTGAGGCAGAAGAGGTGATGCTCATTACTGAAACGTAGCCCCCTGAAATATGTGTGCTACTGGAGTTGATTTCAGGAGAGACCCCGCACCACCTTAATCCCCCAGGGAAGCCGCGGCGCCCGAGCAGTGGTGTTAGCCGGGAGGGAAGCCGTCGAGGGTGGTGGCCCTGACTGCACCAGGACCGAGCGGAGCAGCAGCGCACGTGTCACCGAGGGACAGAGGGCATGTTCTCGGGCGACTGGAACATCGTTATTCAGGTGCTGAAGGAGACACGCGGCAAACCGATGGGTCGAAAGCTGGTGACGTCTCAGCCTGGGGACTCCCCAGACATCTCAGTGAGAGTCACTGGCCAGTGGCAGGCGGCACGGATGCTTTCTGCTGAAGGGATGGCGGCCTAATGGAAGGAACCCCAAAGCAACAACAACAAAGCAGCTGCTAAAGCCCCCACTGGACCCCACGCAGGAGCCTCCCGCATCCCCGCACCTCGGACGCCCCACGGCACCTGTTCTAAGTGCAGCCCAGCAAACCGCGGTGTGGTTTTCGTGCACTGGGGCCGAGCAGCGCTGGCCCATAGCAGGCACTCGGGGCAGTGATTTGGGGCGTGAACGACCACGTTCCGCCAGGCAAAACAGGACACAGTGACTGACTGCTTTTCACCCTCTGGGAGCCTCTGAGTGGCCAACGGAGTCGAGATGCAATGGTTTGAGCTCAGCAAAGCTTCCCCGAAAGAGAAGACTTCAAAGGCCGTCTTTGAAAAGAAGCCAAGGGGACTCTTGGCTTTGAAGCTGCCTTGTCCGGCTCCTCGGGCTGTCTCCTGTGCGGTGCTTTGGAGCAGGCTGCGGGCGCGGGGTGAAGGTGGGCTCCCAGGCGTCCTCGCCATGGATCCCACCCTGTCTTACGGGAGCAGTGAGCGGACTCTCGTCCTAGTCCCGGACCCAGGCAAGTGTTTCCATGGCGCTTCACCGGGGGGAGTTAGAGTTGAAAGGTTAGGAGTTAGATTTGCCCCCTTCAAAGGCATGCCGGAGTTGAAGCCCATACTCTGGGCTTGCGGGGGAGGTCTCATGAGTTTACGGACGAAACGAATTTTCTAGTATACCCAGAGTGGGACAGCCGTCTGCTTTCAGGGGTAAGTGCCATTTGATTGGGAGAGGCCTCGTTTAAAGTGGCACCGTGTCCAAGTAGCCCTTGCCAGACCTTTTCCCTTGGACGAACCTCCCGACATTCTGATTCCAGATGGACCGAGACTGTGGTCCTTCCTTAGCCTCCACTTGATGTAATTAGCCGAACTTGGGTATGTTTCCTCTTCCCCACAGGTACTTCACCCACAGCGTGACGGGCCGGGTGGCTGACCTGCGGCGTCCTTTCTGCTGGAAGGACGGACACGGGGCCCTGAGGAAGCGCTGCGTTCTGGGCCGAGCACTTTGTACGTGTGACCATCCTTCACTCCACGACATCATTATTATTTTTATTTCCACTTTAGATGAGATGTCGGGCTTACAGAGGTCATAGAACTTGGTCAAGTTCACACAGCGCATCAGTGCTGGAACTAACTCTTGAACCCAGGCCCAGATAACACGGAAGCAGCCCATGCTGCTAAGCAAGGTGCATGGTACGTGGAGAAGCTACGAGCTCCAGAAAATGCACAGCCTCCCGGAGCCAAAGGAACAAGGTCTGAAAGAGTCTTTCACGGTCAGTCAGAAATCTAAATGAAGGTTTCGGAGCTCCCGCGTCAAATCACTCACACGGACCACGCAACGTGGTTTCGCGGTTAAATGGCCGATCGCTGGGCGGAGCCAGGTGTAAAGAACTGCATTCACCAAGTCCAAGGCTGCAGGGAGACCCAGAGCGCCACACACCCGCGTGGGGGCCGAGGGAAGTCGGTCTCACCCTCGTGGGCAAGAAGGAGGTCGATCGAGTCTTGGGGCTCCGTTTTTGCCCGAGTCAGAGGTTTCAGCAACCCGTTCCCGGTGCCACATCCTCCTCCTCCCACCGGCTCCTCTCCTCCTCACTCACGGTCCCCTCTCGAAGGCCGCGTCCGTCGGGATACCCTGGCCTCCCACATAACCACCAGATACGCGGAGTGCTTAGCGATGTTGGATGATTTCCCACAAGCCTCGGCTCAGTAACTCTCCGTTTCCCGGAGCCCACCGCCATCGATGGGCGCACTCCAACATTAAGACAAGAAACGGGACTGGCATCAAAACTATCAACCAAAATTCAAACACCTTAAAGGGGTCTGTGCGTCCAGTGTGCGCTCCTTGCGCCTGGCTTTCCTAAGACTTCCCAGACCAGACGGCGCCGGACAAGGAAGCAGGGTGGTACTGCGCACACCCTACTTCCATCGGGGAAACCGGGCAAGGCGACATCGGGTCCCGTTGGTCCCCCTGACCCAGAAAGTCTGTCGTGAGCACAGTAAGTTCTTGTGGCCTCCCGCCAGACGGCCACACCGGGCTGCCCCCCCGAAGGAGGAAGAGCGTACACGGCCCTCGGCGGCAGACAGGAAGCCCGAGGGCTCAGATCTACCACACTTGGACTTGTCCAAGTCCTTGAGTGTGTAACACGGTATCTTTTGCTTTACAAGGTTTAATTCTGCCCTTGATTTTGGGAAGTTATTCATTAAGGATGAAACAGTACGTATTAACTGTGTCAAAATACAAAGTAAAATCCTTGACATCTCAGAATGGAAGAAAAGCAAGAGGCAAAACAGGCATTTAAAGGACCCTAACTAAATAGAGATTCACTCATAGCCCATAAAACACGTTAAAAGAAAATATAAAATGAAGCTGAAAGTGAGTAGACCTTGCCCGTTTGGAAACCGACTAAAAACAAGAGTGGCATGTTATTCCCATACCCTTGAGGAGCCCATATAAATGACCATTCAAGGAAGGCAGGCAAAATGTGGCAATGTTCTGTGTCCCCCTGGGGACAGAAGGGCTGGGTCTTGCCCTGCACGGCTCCTGCGTGGGGCCGGCCCGGGGACGCTGCACAGGTCCCCGGGCATCGCCTCGCTGCGCCAGAAGGGAGCACAGGCCCTCCATGTCAGCCGACTTCACGTCGACGTGTTTTTACTTGACGACGTCACTGAAGAGCAAAAGCCGACGTTCCCATCTGAGGGGCAAAGGGGACCCAGGACCCGGGGCCCCCACCCCCCAGCTCCCTGCATGTGCAGAGAGAGAGGCCAGGTCCCCCTTCCCACCGGGAACATCTCTGTTCTGCCGGAGCCTCTCCTCGCTTTTCTGTTTCCAAGACTCCTTTTCCTGCGGGAGTTTGGCAGCGGCAGGTAACTCATGCGTCTGGTATTTCATCTGTGGCGGAGGCCGCTCGTTGTGGGGAAACAGCTCTCCCTGCGTGTTGGGTTGTCTCTCTGGAAACCCGACTACTTCTGAGAACCTCAAATCGCATGCACCCGGGCTCCAAAAAATTAACCTTTTCCCCTTAAACATTCCCTCTGCCGAGCACACACACACACAGACCCAGTCGGTTCACCGGGCTCTCTCTGGAAATGGGGGTCAATGCAGCAAGGGAGGAGGTCTGTTTATTATTTCTGATTCTGTTTTGCTTCTGGCAAAGTCTCACACACAGCCGAAGTTGGCAGAACATTGGTATTTTCTTCTGACTGGCTACTGTTCTCCAGCTACGGGTGCAGAGCACGGCGGGGACTGTTCTGGGCTGCAGGCCTCCACCGTGGCTGAGGTCAAAATTGCAAAATCTGGGGGAGGGGGTGGGATCCGACCCATCCAGGACCTGTCTCCAGAAATGGAGCCCCTGGCCGAAGACATGCTCTCCCTCTGCTACAGAGCGGGGGAGCCCGAGAGCCCGAGTCCAGAGAATGGCACAGGTGTGGCCCAATTCCCACTTCACTCTTGCCCCTCCTGTCGGCAAGCCCCCTCTGATGGTCCTGTGAGCCCCAGAGCCCCAGGGGCCCCAAGAGCCCCTGGAAAACTTGGTGGAGGACAAGCATCACCCCCAGCATGTTCGGGAAGCCGGGCAGTGTGAGAGGCCGGGAGACGAGGTTGGGGTGAGGAATCTGTCACTCCTGTTTTGCTAGATTCCTCACCAAAGGCCACAGCGCTGCCACCTGGGCAGGAACGGTGGACAGAGAGCCCTTGGTGAAGAGCAGCGGGCCCTCCAGGGGGAGGTGGGAGGGTCGTCAGTGTACATGACCGCCTCACGCAGTTGCTGCTGGTTTTAGAGACACCACGAAGCCCGCCCCCCCAAACTGGAGGGGCTGATGGGGGAGGAGAAGCACCAGGTCCAACACCAGGAAAGAAAGCAGTCTGCCTTGGTTTCGGGGGGACGTGCCCACCTGTGACCATCAGCCTGACGAGGTTGCACGTGGTCCCCGATGCCGGCTCCAGAAGCGCACGGCCTCGGGGTCAGGGCCCAGCCCTGCTCCCTGCTCCCTGCGAGCCGCGGTTTACTCGTCTGCAGAAGGGACGCCCTCTGCGTTCAGCCTTCCTGACTGTGTTTGCTTTCCAGATGAGTGGACTTAACTCTTGGGACTCTGCCAAAGTGAAAAGAACAGAACAATCTATATGAAGTCCTGAAAGCAGTCCCTGATACATGACAGGGAGCCTTCCGTCAGGGCAATGAGGACACTGTCACCGTTTTTAATTTTTAAAAAGTGTTTCCAGAGCTAAAATTGGTGGTACAGAGTTGACACGAAGCCAAATCGCCCGTCCCCAGCCTGAAATGTTTTGCCTAAATGCCTGCAAAGGTTCACAAGTCACGCTGACAACCTGCCTCTCCACGACAAAGCCCAGCTTTCGCTTTTCTTTTCCCTCGGGTGACCCCGTGGACACGCCCGCCGGGGCCCAGGAGGCTCGTCTCCCCCGCACCTCGGGGCCCAGCTGCCCGGACTCCGGCGGCCGGAAGAAAGCGTGACTGAGCCTTGATGAGCTGGAGGCCGCGTCTCAGCGCCACGTCACCCCTTTGCTATGGAACAAAGCAATAAACTCCGGGAACAGAGGCCCGGTGGCCAGGCCAGCCCGGCTTGAGCAACCAAAGGTGGGAGGAGACGAGAGTGACAGCAGAAGCCTCAGGCGGCAGGGACAGAAATGCGATGGTTTTGTCAGAAACTATGTTGTAAAACGAGGGAGGAAGTAATTTTCCTCTGAATGGAGGGGAGAAAGGGAAAAACTGGACTCTGAAGCCACCTCTGTTCTGCCGATAAGTTAATGTTTTACAACAGCGTTGCTCACTGCTGAGTTTCCTTATGCTAGGCCGCGAGTCTCCACCCACTGACGCAGCCCACGCAGGTAAGCGGGCTTTTCCGTGCAGCAACACTGAGCGGGGATGCTCACCAAGGAAAGACTCCGGAAAATGAGATTCCGGTGTCTCAAAGCAGGAAGGTCGGCACAGGGTTAGCCAGGCCTCAGAGAGACGGACAGGAGGCGACAAAGCTTCCGGAGGCGGTGGGCGACCTCGCCCCCGCCTTCGAGACGACGCACATGGCATCGCTCCCCCCCGGCTGCCCTGCACCCCTACGCCAGTGGGGGGTCACCATTCAAAGAGCTCTTCAGCGTCTCTGGGATGCCACACGCAGACACCAAATAGTCCAAGGCCTTTACACGGTTCAGGGTTCGCCTTTCGGTCATGATGGACGGAGACGGTAATAACTGGTGTTTCTGCTCTTTGGCGGGACCTCCTGAGTGAAGGGGGGCCCGGGATGACGTCTGTTCCATAGATGACAAAGTGACAGAATCCATGCTCCCGCGTCCCTCCAACCTAAGAGCAAATGCCAGCACTCGCTCCGGATCACATTCGCGTGATCACCCTCCTATCTGAGGAATGGAGCGACAACGGAGACCGTCCCTCCGTGAACAGGGACAAAGAAAATCCTAGAGGACAGGGGCAGTAGCACGTGCGTAAACGATTTCTTTGGATTAGTTTGAGGAACGGCGCGCTTGGTTTTTAAACGGCCCGAACTTTAGCAAGTTTACATTTTTACAGCGTTTCTCTCGCATCCGCCCGAAGACCAGTGAGATGCTGGGGAGCTTCTGCAAAAGGAACAAAGGCCTCAGAGTTCACCCATCGGTGCAGAAGATCCCGACTTGGGAGGGAAATCCAGCTACTAGGGAGACAAGCAGCAGACACCCGGACGCAACCACATCACGCGCAGTGCGGGAGCCAACCGCCGGCGAGGGACTCGGGCCCTGAAGTTCTTTGGTTCCCCTTCAAGACGACCTGCAAGGCCGATTTCCCTTCTTTCTCGCCAAGTATCTCCCCCTCCTTCTTCTAGGAAGCCAGGGAAGCACACACCTAGGCAGCCTGGTCTGCCTTAGACCCTCCTCCTCAAAGCAGAGCGAGTGAGAGGAAACGCCAGTGGAGAGGGGGAACGTCCAGGGACGGCCCTTCTACGGAGAGAGACCCACACAGACAGTCGCGAAGGTGCTCTCACTAGTGAGAGCCTGTCACACACGACACTCGGAGCCGCAGAAGCCCCGACGGCGAGGGCTTAGAGATGCAGCTCATTCTCCGGTTTGAGAAGTGCGTTTCCTGAGCACGCCCTGTGTCCTTCACCTCCTCCAGAGAGACGGACGTTTCTTTATTAAACATCTATTCTTCTCTGAGGGGGAGGGAGGTGGTTAGAATGCAATCATCACTGGAATTGTGACTCTTTCTTGTTTCTTAGAGTACTTTTAAGTAGTCTAAATGATGTCGGGGAACAGACACATTCAGGGGAACATATGACTCCACCACTATCATTCCACGTCATTTGGCGACTACAACTGTATGTCCCATGCTACTGTTCACTTACAGAAACTGAGCACTAACCCAAGGTTCCGGTCATCCGTGGGTGGGACTGTCAAGATCGGCCAGGAAGAGAAAGGAGAGTCGGACCACCGAAGGCGAGAGCCTCCTTGCGCGCAGCATGCCGACATGTCAGCGACGCGGTGACAAGGAGTCCCTGTGCAGCCTCCGCCGTCTCTCCTCTACACCTGTCCCCCGTGTGCTTTGCCAGAGAGGCAGAGGCCAGGCAGTGCAG
>PVKM010037986.1:0-14260 GCA_004027735.1 Carollia perspicillata | reverse complement strand
AGAATATGTTCCTTCCTCCTACCTTGCCAAGACTATCTTCATAATGACTCAGTAGGACAGTTAAAATTTAGAATTTTCTTCCTCCTCTGTCCACTGCCACAACCCACCCCCTTCTCTTCCCATGCCAGCTCTGTCTTATATGAGGAGACGCTTTGTTTGCCCATGAATAGCCATAGAAGGCGGCCACACTTTCAGTCTTTGTGCACACGCTCACAGCCAACTGCCACCCTTAGCTGCCCCGTTAGCCTGTAGGGTATGCAGACTTGAGTGTTCTAGCTTCAGGATGAAGGGCCCAAGGAACAGCTTGAAGTCCCTCTGGGCAAAAGATTCTGGAGTCCTGGGGACCCAGAGCATTGTCTAAAAAGGGCAAGTAGGCCCAGTGGGTTCCCCAGGCCATGGGATGGGGCGTGGTGTTGGAAAGTCAGCAGGCCCTGTGGCCCAGTTCTAAGAGCAGGAATGTCAGCAGAGAACAGTCTTCAGGAATGGCTGCCTCATAAGTGTAACCCCAGCATAATCAACAGTGCCGTGGAAAAGGGGGGTGGGGAGAGAGGGATCAGAACAGAAAAAAACTAAAAAGGACTTTGCCAGAGATCAAAGACCCTTAAGGAACTCTCAGACATAGCTGGCGTAACATTAAAAGGAGCTCATTTCAAGCAAATCAACCATGGGGAGGTTCAGCTATAAAACTATCCTTTGTAAATATGGGGATGTATCCTTCAAGAGGGAGTACACAGGAACAGGCTACACTGCATAGCTCTTCTATTACAACACGTCCCCCAGACAGGAGCAAGCAGACTACGAGGGCATGAAAGGCTTGTCCACAACACACTTCTACTGCACAGCAGAGTCCAGTGCTCTCTGTTTCAGAAACATTCTGTGAAAGCAGCCAGAGGAGGTGCGGGAAGTTTAGGGCAGGTCTGTTCATGGGAACTCTGCACAGCCTCTTCTTACACCTGGATGCAAGGAAGAATTCTTGCTTCATTAATTTTCCTCAATTCGTCTTCCCACCTCACTGATTTTTGCTCTTGAGTGAATTGGCTTCTTAGTTGTCGAAGGTGCTTTATCTCCTTTTGATTCTTTTTACCCAACTTGCTATACTGGTGTATTTTTACTGCTACCACAGTGTATTTCCACTTTGAATCAGCAACATTAGCCCACGTTCCCAGTCTGGGATTACTGACCTTTCCCGGGAACTGTTTGTCTCATTCTCATGATTTGGAGTTTTTTCTGACCATTTTTAAATAACTTTTTCCTGTATTGTGTGTCTAAAACCCCAGGTTTCAACTGCATAAATTCTGATACTTTTCAAAAGGAGCCCAGAACGGGTAGGTGCTGGATGCCTTTGGCCTCATAGCAATCCTCTGTGACAAAAACAACCAAAGTATGGACTAGCCTCTGTCGAGTGCTAACAGCGCCTGGCGCTATGCTAAGCTCTGCACCTCTGTTTGGTGATTTGCTCTCACAGCCCTGCGGAAGGGAGCGATGGCTCCCGTGGTGGAAGTGAGGAAACTGGCAGAGAGCATTGCGGGAAGGGCTTAAGGCCAGTAATGGTGACACTCAGATTTGAGCCCCAGTCTGAGTCACTACACGTCCTTTTTATCAGTCTCTGTCCCACCCACACTTTGTAATACAGTAACTTAGTGGGTTTTTGGGGGGGAGAAGAAACAAATAATTACTTATCATTATTCTCTGACCCATAAAATGTGATTGCTCTGGGAACACTAGAGCTAGAAGCAGCGTTAGAGGGGAGACCCGGTCTGATACTCTCGTTTTACAGCCAGGAAACAGAAGTCCAGAGACAGGAGGTGATTTGCAGAAGGTCTTGCAGTGAGTTGTGTATAAACTAAACCCTTGCTTTCCAAAGTATTACTCCAGTTTTTGTTGGTTTGCTTGCTTCCACAAACATTGTTAGGGATTACAAGAACCTAATCTGCCAACCCTGAAAATACAAATGTATAATGTTCTCTGTACCTATTTTTAAAATTTCTTCTTTTCAACAGTGAAATGCAACATTCTGTAAATGACAGTGTAAAACTTCAAACTGCCAATTCTCAACTAAAAATTAAGGAACTGAAAAAAAATTACATACAGATGGAATATCACTTTTCAAAAGGTCAATGGAAAGTAATGTTATCATCAAAAGACTGATGGAATCTATAATTTTAAATGCACAGTACTTGGGTTTTTAAAAAGCCTTTATTTTATTACTATTACATTTATAGCCATGTAATTACCCTATGAATACATTATTGAAATGAATTATGGAACCCACTGTGATTTATAAAGCAAGACATAAAATTTGGCAAAATTTACTTAACTTCACTGATGTAATGTCTATTCCCCTACCTCCAAGACTAATAGGTTTGAACAGAATGGCACATTACCCATAGGTCAAAAGGTCAATGTGTACAGTAACAAAACAAATGTACTAGATTACAGAGCAAATTAGTAGTTCAGATTTGGTGTCCAACTACACTGCTGTTTCTACTGCATTATTATCAGGAAATAATCACTGTGTCACAGACAATGGGCGGAGGGTACTCTATGCTTCTTGCCATTCCTGAGGGTGGATGTGCCATAAGGAATTTAATAAGAGACTAAAAGGATTAAGTTCAGAAGAAAAACAGCTCATAAAAAGGGATATGCATAGGACCACACACATTTTCAAAGTAGTATCATTTATAATGCAGTGTTGCTCAGGCATGATATTGAAATTCTTACATGTCAGGAGCCAGAAAACTCAAAGATTAAATCAATAGCTAGGCGCTACATTCAGTTTTTCATGGGCCTGGGAACAGGAGCAGTAGAATTGATGTTAAGTAGTTTCGCTGTCTACGCACCTACCAAATGACTTCTCTGCATATCTCTCCATCCACTTACCATATACTGCGTGTGACTGTATGAGCCGCCCCACATTTCAGTACTGACTCAATGTACTTTGAGGTTAATCACAAAACAGCCGTTTTGCAATTATAAGACTGCTTACCTTTCCCAAAGTTTGGCTACATCAACTAGGAAGTCCCCAAAGCAAATTTTTCCATGAATTTGTCACGTATCTTTTCTTTATTTTGAAAAGAATTATAACATGTCTCTCCCAGGAAAGGAGCAACATGTTGCCTTTCTATGGCTATGTGTAACATTTTCTGGAGATTAATAACCAAAAATAAAGTCAAACCTTTTATTTTGTAATAACAGCATAATATACTAACACTTTAGTCAAGTATGGTTATGTGGTTTGAAGCTTTAGAGAAAGTATGATCCTAAAATACCACTTATTTGGATTAACTGCAGGGGGAGAAGAAGATCTCAGTATAAAGTAGTGTGGAGTCCGAACTAGAAAAAAATTAAGGCATGACATTTTAACCTTCCGGGAAAAGGCATACACTAGATGATGACCCGCAGCACGAGCCACCGGCCATAAAATCTGTACCTGCCCACTCACAGGTCCTCCTGCCTGTCTTCACCCTCCTGCTGCGACAATGGAGCAGAGTTCCCTTCTCCTGAGGCCGACTTCTCCACCTGTCCAGCGGACCCTGTCTCCACCACCTCCTATGGAACTCAGCACTGTTGATTACCTCCTCTCTCCCCGCAGCGTCCGCAGACTCCTTCCCTTCAAGCAATCCTCCCCCCTCGGCTTTCCCTTTCCACAGACTTTTTAACATGCCTAAGTTCTTTTCATCTTAACACACACACACACACACCCACACCCACACACACACACACACACACACACACACACACACAAGAGCAGTCTCTTATCCTTTTTTTCCCATAGCCAAGCTTTGTGAAACTTTCTTCCTCAGTCTTGTCATTTTCCATTCATTCCCTTCCTTTTAGAAAATATATTAAAATATTTCAAATAGGAATGGACTTATCAAGTTGCTCCATCTGAATCCCACTCTGCTTAAATTATTCTCCCTGAAGTCACCAGGGACCTTGATGTTGCTAATGCCCATGGCCATGTTCAATCTGTGTCTTATTTGACCTCTCAGTATCCAACATGGATGAATAGTCTCCTCCTGGCTGATATGCTACCCCTCTCTCCATCTTTCCTCTGTATTCTACACTGTTCCCTCCTAATATCATAATTTACCCCATATTTAAATAATGGAAATCTTCAGGGAACTATTCGGAATTGTTTCTCTTTTCTCTTTTATAACACTCACTTCCTAAGCAATCTCAGCCACTCCTATGAGTCACGTACCACTTGTTCACAGACAACTCCCAGCATATAGTCCCAGCCCAAACCAAGATTCTGACATCCAGATGGACGTAGCCAATTGACTGTTCGACATCTCTGCTTAGATGGCACAGACAACTGAAACTCAACGTGTCTAAGTTTGAACGCATTTTCCACCCAAATCTCCTTTCTGCCAGTGTTTCTTATTGAAAAGTACATCACATACTCCCTATTACTCCTACCAAAAACCAGGGAACAAGTTTGAACCAAAACACAGACAACAGCAAATCACTTGTTCAATATTTATTTGGTGGGTGTATTAGATTCCTAGGGCTACCAACAAATGACCACAAATTTGGAGGCTTAAAATAACAGAAATTTATTTTCTTATAGTTTGAGAAGCTAAATGTCTGAAGTCAAGCTGTCAATGGGGCCACACTTCCTTTGAAGGCTTGATGGAGGACACCTCCCCTGTCTCTGCCAGTGTCTGCAGCCCCAGGCATTCCTTGACCTGTGGCTATATAATGCATCTCTACCTCTATGTTCACATGGTCTTCCCTTGGTCTCTACTCTTCTTCTAAGGGCACCAGTCATTGCATTTAGGGCTCACTTTAAACCCAAGATGACTTCATCTCGAGATCCTTAACTAATTACATCTGCAAAGACCTTGTTCCCCAACAAAATTACATTCTGAAGTCCTGAGTGGACCTGAATCTTTGGGAACACAAATTCCACTTACCACAGGGGGAGTGGAGAGGAACAAATTTAATAACTAAAAAATAAATAGAAACACTCATTTATTAATTCACTTTCACTGGTCACATCAAGAAAATATTCTGGGGGAACATGACAAAAAATTTTTCACTTTTCTGCAGGTTTTGTTCTCCCAGGCTGTTTTCTTTTTCTTTTTTTCTTTGTTTCAAGCTTAATAATGTGTGGTTTGGTATATGAAAAGATTTTAAAATTTTGATAATTAAAAAAAAACAAACAAAGCCCCAATGTATCCCCAGTAAATAATATTTGGCCTAGTTGGTTTCAAGATTTTAACTGGCTGTAAGGGCTAATTTTCAGGCGACTGACCTGGAAACATGTTCAGAGAGAGGTTTCACCGGTGGAGAAAATGTTCTTGCTTTTTAGTTTCCATTCATGGGCATATGTATTTCCCCACTGCATACAGCAGGCTGCATTTAGAGTCCACCACGTTACACAGTGGAGTTGTAACACCTTTGAAAGATCAGCCTTTTGACAACTGTAATACTCCTCCTCCCTTGCACTTTGCATGTCTGAGGTCATCTTTGACATCTCCTGCTCCCTCATTCCTCACATCCAATGAAGTCCACTGATTCTACCTTCCTTTATTTAAGACTTTATTTATTTATTTTTAGAGTGAGGGGAAGGGAGGGAGAAGGAGAAGGGGAGAGACATTGATGTGAGAGAGAGACATCCGTCGGTTGTCCTTTTGTACACAACCTGACAGGGATCAAACCTGCAACCCAGATGTGTGCCTAGACTGGGGATCAAACCAGACACCTTTCACCTTGTGGGACGGTGCCCAACCAACTGAGCCACACCAGTTGGGTGTGATTCTACCCTATAAATATCCCTCCAGTCCAATCCATCCACTTCTCTACACTTTCGCAGCCATAACCCTAGGCCAAGCCCTCATCTTTGCCTGCTTGAACAATCTCAATAGCTTCTGAACTGACCTCCCCACGTAAATCATTCACAAAGCAACAGCAGAAACTTTTCGTAGTGCCAGTGTGATCATTTTACTCTTCTCTTATGCTATCGCCCCATTCTCTTATCTTAGAGGCCAGGCACTTTAACATGGCCTTCATGGCGCCAGGACTTCTGGAGCCCCACAAAGCTCTGTAGCTTCATCTCTCACCACACTTGTCCCTTCACAATGTCAAACTCTTTCTAACCTACTTCAGGGCCTTTGCACATGCTATTCCCTTTGCCTAGTATGTTACTTAAGAATTTAACAGCACAGGTTTTGAAGTCACGAAGACCTGCATTTGAGATCCTGCTCTATTTTTTATGAGCTGGCTGACCTTTTGCCAGTTATTGAATTTTTTCTAAGCCTCATTTTCTGTATCAACAAAATGTGACTGAAAGCAACATTTCCAAGATCAGGGTAAAGATCAAATAAGGAAATGGATTTAAATTGTTCTTCTAATTTACATAACACTATAGAAATCATCATTACAATTATTCTAATACCACCATTCAATTGGAGGCTGAGTCTCACTTTAAAGCTCAGCTTGAGGATGACGTTAAATTAACAAATCTGTCTCGATGTGTAACTGTTCATGGAAAAATTTATTTTATTTCTCTTAAACCGCTTTTATTCTACCTACATGCCTATTATTATAATTTGTCAAAGATGTGTTTGTCAGCCTCTATTTGAGTTAAGGTCCAAATAAAAGTTGTACTGCATATAAAGGAAAAAAGGTTGATTCCCTAGACAGTTTTATATGCAACAGGTGAGCAGTTCGTCTTGGATTTCCAAGAACTTTCCTGGTGTTAGCACTTAGTGTTTCATGTTCTGAAGACCCACTCAGTTCATTAAGGCCAGAAAAATCACCATCCCTAAAGTCCCTGGCCCCAAGCAGGGCAGAGGAAGTCCACTGATTCAGTGGCCACCAGGAAAGCAGGAAGAGAGGCCTGCTGCTTAGGTTCTTAGGGGAAAGGCACCTCCCCGCCATTGTCATGTTCAGGCATGAGTCTTCAGGCCCAGTTTGGCCGGCACCCAGGAGATTTACAGGTCTGGTGCTCAGCCTTCTTATTCTCACCCACAGCCGTCTACCTGCTAGGTAGTTACCATCCCCTCATAGACCCAGATTCACCAGCTTTCCAGCTCCTTCCCTCTTCCCCGTCTCTCCTCTCCTGGGTGGCATCACCCTTAAAAAATGGGGTTTCTTCCCTTAGATCTTCCCTTTCTAGGGGAGCCACTTCAGTGATTGGCCAGTAATTTCCTATCTCCATCTCATTACGACTTTTTGTTAATTCATCTCCTAAACCAACGAAAAGAAAGCCTTCAGTTTAACATCTGGCTATGTGCCCCCTTTGGTAGGGCTCACATTATATCTTAGGTAATTTATTGAGAGGAAAACAGGAAGCATGGCTACAAGCAAAACATCAAGATCAATCCCAGGTATCTATAACAGCGGGGATATTGTTGTCTTAATATTTTTATAGTGAAGACACAGGATTCTTCTGCTCCTTCTGGGCATAAGCACCCTGGGGTGGAATCCAATGACTGATTGCCTTTACACAAAAATATCCCAGAGGGTTGAGTAGTGGCCTAGTGGGCTTGTGGAGTCCTTGGCTTAAATAGAAATTAATGTTGTTGCCTTGATTTCATACATTTTGTCAGAACTCAGTGGCAGTTAATCTGATGCTATCTGTGGCTACTGTTTGCTTGTTTGCCTTAGTCCAGAACTTGAACCATCCTTTTGTTTATTTTTAGTTCTTTTTAAAAGGCCCTCTTTGTGGTCGTAGGCACTGTAAGTAGATGGAGTGGAACCAGGAGTTAATGTGTAAAGTTTTTCATCTTCGGAGAGTTTTGTTTCCAACTAACTCTGGGTCACATGTGCACTGAGTTCACTTTTTGTTTGGCTAGAATGCTTCAGCTTGGAAAGAAAGAACAGGAAGTGGTACATTCCAGCCCCCAGGCAGCAGCTTCTGCTTGTTAAGCCTTTCTTGACAATAAGGTCACAGACATTTAGTAAGGGCAGATCTGGGAAGTAATTTACAAATTATGCTAAGAGCAACAACAAAAAAAGGTTTATTATTAAACTAGAAATGATATAAGCACACTAGCAGAAACAAGGTTGTAAAATGAGTTTGCCTCCAATCCAAGTATCATATGACTATGCCAATTAAAGAGCGAGGCACGTCAGATGGGAGGGAAACCAAGACCAGAACCATCCTCCCTGCAAATCAGCTCCTTGAGCATGGACATGAAGGAGGAGAAATGACAACTGCTGCCTAGGTTGTGAAAGTTGACATCCAGAAGACAGAAGCAAAGAGCCGCTTTTAAGGACACAGTGACACACATTCAAGTTTCAACCATAAAGCAACCATGGAAAGCAAGAGCAGCTATCAAAAAGCTGGTGGTGCTTCCTGAAGGAGGAACCAAAGAAGCCAAAAAGCATGGCTGCCACAATTACAGATGTATCCTGACAAATACATGCATTCAGGCCAAAAAAAAAAAAACGACTAATTACCTCCTAGTCTTCCCTGAACTCTGAGATGAACAATTTCTTGACGTTAAGAAACTATTTCCTGTTTCTTTCATTCCATCTCTGAGGATGTCCCAGTGTACAATCTATGACATTCTTCCTGTGTCAAGGAGACCCTATAAGGGTCTGGCTGAACCATGGATCTCAATTGTCATAAATCTGACCTCTTTCCTCCATTGAGAAGAGGCAGTACTGGCTTTAGAGAGGAGACACAAATACCATCTAGCATCATGATGATGAGTTTCTGGTTAACTTGGCCCAATTGTCCTGTTATGGCAGATTATATAGCCAGACTGTGAACTTCTTCAAAGAGAAAAGACAGTGCATAATGTACATTCTTATTGTAAGCACACTTCATCACCCTGAAACGCCACAAAGAATCTGCGTGGACCTGAATCATACATTCTAACCAAGCCAAGAAACCATTCACTGGGTAAAAATGGAAACTGTCAAGTTTATTACAAAGCACAGCTGCTTGGAAAATTAATGAATACTTATTGATGTCCTTTAAAAAACAAAACAAGAAGGGATTGTCTGTCAAATGAGACCATTTCTAGACTAAAAATTGCCCAGGTTGCCCCTCAGTTGTTGTGCTCAAAAGATGGTACCCTCTTCTTAAAGGCACACAGTCTCCCTCTAGTCTCCCAGCATGCTGCTTTGTTATTAGCCATGCCATTTGTGTTTGAGCTAGGAGGAAATCCAATGTCAAATGAAAGGGGTTTCTCCTTTTCATGAATTAGCCTTTCTTTTGCCATGCCATCAAAAAAGTGAGGACACTGCTAATTTCCCAAATCTTTTCCAGGCTGGCAACAAATGATTCAAGTAAATCACTGGATGCCTTTATCTCCAAGTGACTCATGCTGGTGAGAGCCAACTTCATGGGTTTGAAACCCAGCTAAAGTTCTCACTGCCTCCTTTGTTTTTCATATAGCACAGCTAGGTTTAAGTGAACTCAAAAATTGTTTTTGAACTATATAACTTGTTATTGGTTATACCCCATGAATTTTCATCTGCCTGTTTGGCTGGATCCAAGTGTTATACTGATATTTTCTTTGCAATCTGAAATATAATCTTGACATAATTCTGGAAAATTATAACTCTATGGTATGTCTCCAAAATAAAGAACATCTGTTTCATTTTTTAAAAGGAAATGGCACTAGCTTTTTTTCTCATCTTCTCTAACTGAATTTGATTTTGTTTGAATTTTAAAGAGATTATTATCTGCAAGAAAATGCAGTTAATAATCTACTGTTTTAGAAGATAATCTTATATATCTAAAATGAACTTGAGAAAATGGCAAAGAAGGGATTTAGCCAGATGGTTTTTAAAAATAAACTCCAAAACATTTTCTCAAACAAGGTAAAATCATCTCTTCCTTTACTAGAAAATAAAAACAATAATTTTATATTAAGATTACATGTCTCCTTTTATGAGGAAGAGTCAAAGACTTAGAATCTTCAGGGTGCAGTTCCTAATTAGCTATATTTTCCTCCTAATTCAAGACTTGCTTCCTCTGAGTTTCTGAAGTGGCAAAGATCCTGCTGACTTTGAAATTACACAGAATTTTTAAATGATCTTAAAGAGCAGTGTTATCATAAATAATTTTCCTAATGTGTTTGATAATATCATCTTTCAAGAGTAAGCAAAAAAATGTAAAGTTAGTACTCTCTCAATCCTCTCATTTATTAAATCAAAATCGAGGTCATCTGAAGAGCCATAAAGATAAGCACTATCAGCTTGTTAAGCCGTCATCACACACAGAAACTGACGAACCCAAACAGGTTATGTGAACCACGAAAGCAAGAGACATTTCTCACTTTTTGTGTGTGAATAAAAATTCTGCCTGCTGTCAATTATACCTTAAAACAAATAATAAATATTAAAATTTAATTATTGCTGACACTCGTCAAGGTCTTGCATTTGAGATTCTGATAGTAATAAATGTGCTCTTCACTCAAGAATTTGAAGTGACATGTTCAATACTTTCAATGTATAGTTTATTAAAACAAAAAACATCCAAAATGGCCATAAGGGTCAAATTAAACAAGCTATGGCCCAGCCAGTGTGGCTCAGTTGATTGGAGTGTCATCCTGTGCACCAAAGGTTGCAGGTTCGATTCCTGGTCAGGGCACATACATACCTAGGTTGGAGGTTCGGTCCCCGTTGGAGCACATGTGGGAGACAACCAATCAATGTTTCCTCTACATTGATGTTTCTCTTTCTCTCTCCCTTCCTCTCTCTTTCTCTGGACACAATAAATATGTTTTAAAAGATTTAAAAAAATTAAACAAGCCATGTTTCAGTAAAAAGAACAGGGAGTTTTGGAGTAATTTATCCAAGACAAAAACAGACTTGTGTTTCATCTAAGTTCATGTATTTACCAACTGCCGAACTTCAAGCAAATTACTATGCCCTCTGAGCCTTCGTTTTCACGTACTAAAAGTAGGATAATGAATCTTCCTTTAGAAGATTATTTTACAGGTTAAGTAAGAGAACATACATAAAGCATTCACCACCCTATTGATATGTGGTAGGCATTCAAGTTGTTAGTAGGACCCTGATATTATTAATGAGAACTTGCTCCCTTATACTAGTTGATAGTGTCAAACTGAGTATGTTGCTAAAGTAGAAACAAATTGCCTCTGGTAATACAATGATTCACAGAGGAGGGCTAATGAAAAGTCCTCAGGATTGGCTTTGCACTATTCATAGGTCTCCAAGAGCCAGAAGACGGTGCTTGTGGGATCCAGGAGTGTTTTGTGTGCTACTGTTACCTCTTAGGGCTGTGAAACAAGGAATTCACTTAAACTGCCTTGCTTTTCTTATGCTCCAGCTTCTTTGCATACACTGGACTTCAGCGACCTAAGTAAACCATGTAGTATTGGGGGCAGCATAATATTAAACAGACGCACTGAGAAAAAAAAAGTAACGTGAGATGACAACATTTAGTCACTAAGGTTCTGCAAAACAGGATGTTCTCTCCACACCACCTCTTCCTCTCATTCACTGGAGATGACGAGTTACAGTACTTTGGTGCTTGGCAATTATCATCCCAGAAGGAACTTGGCATGCCCATGAACTAAAGGTGTGTGTCGAACTTGCTTTCCTTTTTTCAAAAGGGTATCCAGGGTGGTAGCTGAGAATATATAACTTCCTATAAAAGTGTAACTTAAATTCCTTGAAGGGGAACAAGAAGAGCTAAAACTTACAAAAGCTGTTATAATAAAAATTTCTTTATAAGAGCTGTAACTGTTAAGGTATCTTAAGTAGAGAGCACTTGGGAAGAAATCATAAAGAACTGAAGGATCTAACAATGATAAATCAAGGGAAATTGGTACCTAGGAGTTGTAGGTAAAGCACACTTCAATATCCAATCAACACAATCTTCACACAGTCAACTAACATTTGCTATGTGGCTATCAAGCTACTATGGAAGCCACACAGAATTCACTAATATGAAACAGTCTGACTACGGAGTCTGTAATGGTAGGGACAGACACATCAAAAATTAATAATTTTGTAATGTAGTAAAGCCCAGTAACATTTGTGGCCAAAGCTTCAGAGGACCACCAAGGGAGTATGCGTAATCTTGCTTTAGAGGTGTCTGAGAAGGATTCCTGGCAGATAGAAACAGCATTCGTAAGCCTTAAAGGGTAAGTAGGAGTTAACCACTGGTAAGGAAGGGAGGAAAGGCCATTCCGAGAATAAGAGACCACATGAAGAAAGTCTTAGAGATAAGAAACAGCAAACGCAGGGAAGAGCAAACAAATCAGTACAGAAGCTTCGAGTATGGCAGAGAATAACGAGAAAGACAGTGGGATGCGGTGTGCGAAGGATCTTGTAGGATGAGGATAGTACAGACAACGAAGAGCTGAAGAGAGGCAGCAAAATGGGTCAAATGCACATTTTAGTTAAGGCCTTCGGATAGTATGATAGATAGATTTGAGTGGGAAAGTGAAACCGAAGGAGAAAAAACAATCAAAACGGTTGCACTGATCCAAGTAAGAGATGATAAAGACTAGAACTAAGGTCATGATAGCAGGAATGGGTAAAAGGGATTCATTAAAGGTTTGGAGGCAAATCTAGATGGCCTAGGCAAGCAATAAGGCAAGGGATGTAAATGAACTTCTGGGTTTCTAAGTTGGGTAACTGAAAGTTTGGTGAAGACACTAAAGAATATAGGAGCAAATGAGACAGAAAGACAAAAAAGTCACGGTCACTTCCATTTTAGAGGCCACTCAACTATATCTACAACAGTGGCAAACAGGAAACTGGGTATGGAAGTCTAAAACTTGGAGAGTTGGGCCTGGTTATGTATGTGGGAGTCGTTAGCAAGTAGGTATTGGGTTCATCAGACTGTGGCCTTTCACTCAGGGGAAGCATACAGAGTGAGAAGTGCTTCTTACAGAGAACATAACCCAAGGTTACGGGATAGTTATTGTGTGGGCGGAGGAAGTGCCAGGAAGGGGTTGGTCGAAATGATACAAAATAGCTAGAGAGTTACAGTCTCATGGCTCTTGTGGGAAAAGGAGTTTCAAGAAGAAAGAACGGATCCACAGCACCCAGTGTAGCAGAGGCTCGGCTGGATAAGGGCTGGCAGCATCCACTGGACTGAGCGCTTAGTAAGACCCTGGTGACTGAGGAGAGCTGAGGCATCAGAGGGATGGAAGGGGAGGTCAGACGCAGAGGGCTGCAGAGTCAATGGCAGGGAAGCAAATGGAGAAACTTCTTTGCAGAAGGGAAAGTCAGTGATGGTTCCACAGGAGAACCGGGGACAAAAAATGGGTATTTACTAACTGCTTATAAAACAGTGGACTTCACGATGAGCATATTCATAGACTGAGAGAAACAAGGAAAGATCCATTTTCTTTGGCAAATAAGATCGAAGATATAATAGATTAATAAAATATGAAAGCTCTCAAAAATTATTTAAAACCATAATTCCTTCTCCAACAAATCTTTCATCTATATGCCTAGCGACCTTCAATTTGAACTGATTGCGCTTTTCCTGACTTTTTTAGCCAACATTTCTGCTGGCACCACTAATAAGCCACCAATGCAAGCAACATAATGAAGAAGGAAATAGAAGGGGGAAAACAAGGCCCTGAAAATTCAGACTGGAAACCACCTTCTGAAGGGGTCCAGGTTTGGCTGGTCGCACACTGAGTGGTGCCAAGTTGGCTGTGCTCCTTTGAAATGTATCCAAGCTACAATCTCAAATGCTAAACACCGCAGAGCCCTCAAACAGTCATATGCTATAAAGTATGGGCTTGGTCCGCTTACAGGGTTGTTATTTTCCAGAGAGAGGCCATGGTATCTGTAAGTGGTGGCATGAAAGCGATTACTTAATTATCTTACTTCCCAGCAGAAGCCGACATCTAACAATCACTGCGTGGCTGCATACCTTCTGGTGTCATCCCTTCTGTGTGAACATCCAGAGTGGTGAAATCCAGGGCGTTCTGACAACACCTCTGGGTGTGTTGTACTGACGTTGGCCAGCCCAGGAGCTCTGCCCAGTTTCAGGTGGCAGACTCCTCCTGGTTATGACTGTCACAGTAATCCCAGGGCAAAACCAACACAGAAAGTAAAATCAGCTTATCTGTCTATTTCACTTGATTTGCATAATTATTTTAAAATAAACCCTGAGGACCTCTTGCATTTGGGGCACAGCCTTGACATTGAAAAAAAACCTTATTGGCTATATTTTTTATAATATGCCTTAAATTCTTTGGGGGAAAAGTCAGAAGATTTATAAACTTAAAAAAAAAACATTAATGTTTGTGTGTGAATACAGAAGTCAACCCCACAACAAATTCAGTGAAAAATCAAAATA
>PVKM010037985.1:0-14262 GCA_004027735.1 Carollia perspicillata | reverse complement strand
AAAAACATGAGGAGAGGCTTAGGAACCTCTGGGACAACTTTAAACGTTCCAATATCTGAATTATAAGGGTGCCAGAAGGAGAAGAACAAGAGCAAGAAGTTGAAAACTTATTTGAACAAACAATGAAGGAGAACTTCCCTAATCTGGCAAAGGAAATAGACTTCCAGGTAGTCCAGGAAGCCCAGAGAGTCCCAAAGAGTTGGACCCAAACAGGGACACACCAAGGCACATCATCATTAAGTTACCCAAGATTAAGATAAAGAGAGAATCTTAAAAGCAGCAAGAAGGAAGGAGAGAGTTACCTACAAAGGAGTGCCCATAAGGCAATCAGCTGATTTCTCAAAAGAAACCTTACAGGAGAGAAGGAGCTAGAAAGAAGTATTTGAAGTCATGAAAAACGAGAACTTACATCCAAGATTACTCTATCCAGCAAAGCTTTCATTTAGAATGGAAGGGCAGATGAAGTGCTTCTCAGATAAGGTCAAGTTAAAGGAGTTCATCATCACCAAGCCCTTTTATATGAAATCTTAAAGGGACTTATCTAAGAAATTGAAGAAGACCAAAAACTATGAACAGTAAAATGACAACAAACACAACTATCAACAACTGAACCTAAAAAAAACAAGAATGAAAACTAATACTAAACAAACAGCTGGAACAGAATCAGAATCAGAGAAATAGGCACCACATGGATGGTTTTCAGTGGGGAAGGGGAGGGGAAGAATGTAGGGGGGGGAGAAGGTACAGGAAATAAGTATAGTTGGTAGACATAAAGTAGATGGGGAGAGGTTAAGAGTGGTATAGGAAACAGAGAAGTCAAAGAACTTTTATGTACAACCCATGAACATGAACTAAGGGCAGGGGGGTGCTGGAGGGTTGGGGGTTGCAGGGTAGAGGGAGGGTAAAAGGGGAAAGATTGGGAAAACTGTAATAGCATAATCAACAAAATATACTTAAAATAAAATTAAAAAATTAAAAAAAATCACAACTATGAACTATAGAATGTCAATAAATACATATCTATCAAAAGTTGAATCCAAAAGACTGAGCAAACAAGAAGAATTGAGACAGAGTCATAGATATGAGAAGCGACCAGATATGATGGTTGCCAGATGGGAGTGGGTGTGAGAGAATGGGTGAAGAGTTGAGGAACTTAAGAAGCACAAATAGTTAGTTACAGAATAGCCATGAGGATGTAAAGTACAGTATAGGAAAGAGTAGCCAAAGAACATATACGCGTGACCAATGGACATAAACAACAGTGTTGGGATTGACTGAGGGAGTGGGGGGTACTGGCTGGAGGGGGGCAAAGGGTGAAAAACTGGGAAAATTGTAATAGCATAATCAATAAAATATAATTAACTTAAAAATCAATTATAAAAAAGACACAAAGCTCACCTTTTCCCATAGTATTATACCATTTTCTGCACTTGGTGTTTGACATGAACAAGTAATACTGTTTCACTTTTCTAAAATTATGAATCTTTAAAAAAAACTGTCTTGGAAATGTGCTGAGATATTAAACCATTAGGAGAAATACTGAAGCATTGGGGCATCACGTATGTCTGTCCATCCCGTGCTTCTGCCACTCTCATTTCTGGACAGTAGGATTTGTGGATTGTTTTCTGTCCACCTTCACCCCCATTTAGCACCCTTGAATCTAAATTGACACAGTGAGCTTCCTCCTCAGGGAAGAAATATTTCAATATTACTATGTAATTGGGCAAGCCAAGGTAGTTGACTTATGTTTCATGATTGACAAGAGGTGTGCTAAGCAATTAAAAATTAAAGCAAGATTATAGGATAGTTATAATGGCTAACATTAACAGATTCTCCCAAGAGCTTTGCATGCATCACTTTACACACTCCTCACAGCAGTCTAATGAGTAAACGTGTTTCTCTTTTTTTTCCAGCTGAGGTAAACGGCACATAGAGAAGTGAAGTAACTTGCCCCAAATCACCCAATGAATTACTGGGTGGGCATTTCTGTCCAGTGGGGTGGCAGAATTGACTGGAACCCTTGGCTGTTTGACTCCATAGTCTTCACCCTTTAACATTGTTTTTCACTATTGGAAAACTCAGAATACATAGAATTTTGTCAGTGCAGTCTATTCGTTAAGGAACGTAGATGGATACAGGTTCACACAGGTGAACAATTCTTTTTCACTCTTTCCCTAAAAGTCATCTCTACTATTGTGCCAAGTAAATTGAAGAACAAATTCTTAAGATTAAATGGTAATCTTTACCTTATCTGACTTGAAATGCCTCTCTCAACAACTTCACACTCTGTACAGAGTATAACTAACATGTAGTCTGTAGTAGATGTATAGCAAATGCTTATGGAATGAATTCTAATGGAATGCTCAAGATATCTACTATTTGGAGCTTTGCAGGTCTCATCGGCTGTTGCCACAAAATCTGACTTTACAGCTTACAGAAGTAGTGTGGGGAAGGGGAGATAAGATTTATAGGCCAGTAACCACGCAAGTCACATTATTTCAGATTACCACAAATCAGTTAATTTCCTATTTTTCAATTTTAAAGCAACATAATGTAACTATTAAATTCATATAATCTGCTGGCCTAATTATCTTTCTGGCAAACTTCATAATCACAAAAACCAGTTTTACTTTGCTGGTACTAAACTTTCAGTTCTTATCTTCAAGTGCCTTGTTTTACCAACACAGGCAGAAATGGAGCCAATGTCTTCAATCCTGTGTCTGAATCCTGACATGATTAGTAGTGACTTGTCTCCAAATCTTTAAAGTTCTCAACAGTCTAAATCCACTGTTAGAAAATGGAGTTTTGGGTCAGTGGTTCTTTGCACTCTTGTTTCTTCGCCCCAGTCTCGATAGAAGTGAAGCTTCCTCGTCCAGCATTATACTCTGGACAGTAAAGGCCATGGAGCAGAGAAGTGGTTTAATCATTTCGAACAATTGTAGCTGCTGTTTCATGGAACCATCTTGGATGGATTTAGCAGTAGTTAGGAATGTGGGAACCCTGTTTGCTACATGCTGGCTTCCTAGGATTGTGGAGGAAGACCAGTATAAATACTTCTGCTGCTCCTGCTTGTTGCTTTACCAGCCTGAGATGGAAGGAAGATGATAATCAAAATCTGTACGCAACTTCTCACAGGATCTGGAAAGCTCGTTTCAACGACTGATGATGGGCAGACAGAAGGTGATGGAAGATATATCGGCTCTGGTGAGTGGCAGAGTGCACGTCTCACATTAAAGACAACCAACTGCCACTCCTCTCCAGTTTGTTACTGCCGTGTATTGAGTACCGATGGGCGAAATTTGAGGAGTAGGATTACATAATCAGATCCATTCTTTTGTGCTGAAATTGGTCTTTCGTCCAGATACCAGTGGAAACTACCAATAAGTATGAATACATTCTCAGTTACTTAGGGGGGATGAAGTTTCATCAGCTCTTTAATATCTATAGGAAGAGACACTGGAGCCCTGGTAGTAGAATTCCTGAATGTGGGGCCACCTAAAGTTCAAAAAGAATGGTGGACCAAAGCTGCCAGCTTTGGGACCCCTATTTGGAAATGTCAAAATTCCTCTTAAGTAGAAGCAATTGTAGTGATATTTTATGCTTCATAGATTCTCCAAGTCTTTCCTTCATCCTACAAATATTAAGAGGGGAAGTGGCTACAAATCTGGCTGATGCACTGGACCTTAGTGGCAGACTCGTAAAGTGAATAAAGTCAGTATATAGGCATAACTTTGTCACTATTTACCCTTAAAAGGAGGTAGAACTCAGAAAAGACACTTCTTTTTGGCTTTCTGGCTGTGTAAAGATGACTCTAATACTCATTTTACTACCAAATGAACTAGAATGAAGGGTCAAGTGTAAATATGGTCTGTTAAGGGAGACTAGTCACCTGATTTTACTGGATATAGGTATTTTCACAGAAATACTCATTACTAATGAATACATCAAAAACCATACTTTATTTTATGTATAGCAATACAATTTACATATTAAATAACACTATAATAGAGTGATTTGATATAGTTTTAAACAGAAAAAAGGGAAAATTTCAGGTTACAAAACCCCTCCCCCTGGAACAAATTTAAAAAAAAAACACACTTTTTCCAAATGGGTCAATGCAACAATGTATTCTGTGACTATGTCTAATTTCTATTGCACAAATGGTTAATGGAATTAAAAAAGAAAATCCAACTTTCACAATCACTGCCTCAAAGAAATAACACATGTGGGATTCTTTTGGAATGCAAAGATGATTCTTGGCTACTTCAATACACAGAAAGTTGAATTCACATATCCACCACAAAAACCAAAAACCAAAAACCAAAAACTATGACGGAGTTGAAACTAGAAAAAAATTAGCTTTATATGAAAATATAAAATTCTATGATTATATACCATAGATACAAAGTTCTCAGAAGATGTTTGTTCAAGCAACAAAATATTTACAGTTTTAATGATTTTAGCTATCTCAAAATGAAATGAAAGAAACATGAATCAACATGGAGGCTGAGTTTTTTGTTTTTTGCTTTTGTTTTTTTAGAAACAATGGCTGCTTGCTAGATTCAAATGTCCTAACAAAAAAAGGAGTCGCTACCCCAAATGTTGGAGAGTTGCGATATTTTATAAAACCGGTTGTCTCCTTTTCTGGAGATGTTTATTTCTTAAAACTCAAGATATTTTTCTTGAAATTAATTATCCTCTGTAGAAAATGCTTCCCTTTGCAAATATTTAACAAAAATACTAAAAACAGTTTAACAGCTAAGACAAAGTAGAGGCCAAATATCATTATTACAATTCCTTCCTATTTGTAGCATGCCTTCTTTCTAGAGATAAGTAAAGCCAATCTTGTATGGTAATTGGCAACTAAGGGAAAGCGCAAAGGGGTAAGTGAAATTATAGCTGTTTAAAAAGAAGCACGCGTTTTCCCTTCATATAAAAATTCACTGACACCATCATAACATAAACTTTAGAACATAGGAGTTGAAATGCACTTCCCAGTATAACTGCTAAATTCTTAAGACCATCTACATTTTGATTATTTCTTAAATTATGAGTTTGGGTTTCTTTTTCTTATTTTTTGCTTAGAATTAGTAATATGTATCTTTGGTAAATTGGTACTATATTTTAATTTTTAAATATAGTATATATGCATTTAAGAAAAAATTCCTAACAAGGCAGTTGTGCTGTGTCATTAAAAAATAATTAAGGTTAATTGTTGATTTAAATATGTCACTCTGGGCTGAAAACTCCAAAAGCCAGACCTTGTTATAGAACACCATAACCTTCTCTGACCTTGCTGGACTTCTCAACTTGAAATAGACCATGAAAACTCCAATGAATAAGAATTAGGCAAACCAATTCAATTAATCTTATTCTTCTTGAAATTCAGAACTCTGTGTGTGTGTGTGTGTGTGTACAGTGGCTTTTGGATGCAAGAAAGAGTTCTCCTGATGGAAATAAGGTATTTTTTTCTCTGATGTCCAGCAGAGCCGCTTGGTCTGAGCACTGCAATTCAATTTTGTATGATGTGTGCTTTTTGTTTATCTAAAGATAAATTCGTATAGCCAATAAGCTTATTTTATAAAGTAGCACACATTAATTTGCAATAGCTGTTTCCTTTCCCCCTGAGTGCAAGTGGTGATAACCTTGTCATGTAGTTAAGCAATGTGCTTATGTTCAAAGAAAACACCATATTTGAAGCTCTGCCTTGGGAAAGATGGAAGCATATTTCTGTCAATAACAAATGAAGGATAATAGTGCAGATACACTCTATGGTGAAAGTGAGGAATTTCCGAACATAACTAACCTAAATGAAGTATGTTGGGATCACTTTGGCAAGATGGACAAAGCAATTGCTCGTAGTTCAGTGGGTCAACATTTGTATAGACTTTGGTTCAAGCCTGCTGTAGACACACAACTGGCTCATAGAAAACTTCTGTGACAGAAAACTTCTCTCAACATTTCTGTTCTATTTACAAGCTATCTCTTTTATCATGATTCTGATGCCCACATAAGAGATGGTCACAGAATTATGTTGGAGGGCATGCAGTTCCATGAACTGAGACCATTGTAAATAGCACCAGAGGAAATCCTTGCAGTGGGTCTTCTAACCAATGTTTACTTTATATTAAGAAAAAATTACTTAAGGACCATGGCCTCCAATCCATGAACCCCAACTTGAACATTACTTCTGCAAGTCAAGTCCACTGTGCCAACTACTGGGAATAGCTCATATCAATACTCTATACAACCAAAGTAACCTACTGAATGAACTGAAATGCTCTAGCTCTTGCTATGATCTAAAACCTTTCCCTTCCTGATTCCCTTTAGCCTTTTGGCAGTTTTAGTGTTCCAGTGGTCAAGCTTTTTTCTTCATTGATAGGTAGAGCTTTTTTGTATTGCCTCTGATGGGAGCAGAGGGGCTATAATGGTGTCTGTATCATCTAGCACATACAATTTAGCAAGCTTGGCTCATTTGCACACCTTTTCTCAAGCTGCAGCCTACACAGTTTGTGAACAGTGGACTATTCTATGTTGATGAATCTATGTGATTAAAAAGATGAGATTAACCTAGCCCTGGAAAGTTATGTAGTTCATGACAACTCCATTGACCTGGCCTATGCATTGGAACTCCCATTCTTGACCTGTAGCCTCTCTTTGCCTAGTAGCTTTGGTCCTGTTCAGCACCATTCTGACAGACTTCGTAGAAAGCCAACACAAGAGAAATAGAACCTCTGTGCTGATTACCATTCATGTTCTAATGCCTACCAAGATAGTATAATTGCCAGTGTGGGCTTTTGGTTGAAGTTTATTGACATAAAAAATAACCCAAACCCTTTTTTCCTCCCATAACAGGTCCCGTTCTGGTGGTGATTTTGCTTCTGACAGTTGTCCCTCAAAAGCAAATAAGCAATATAAGAAAGGGATCTCAGTAGGTAATTATTTTTCAAATGAAATTGAAATTCCTTATTAATGCTCTTAATTTTCCTCTTGTGTACTATGGGGTGAATGTGGCTTCACAGACCAACCAAATAACTGCCTGGGGCTCTGTGTGAAGTGTATCTGTTTTTGAGGCTAAACTGCACAAAAACATACAAATTTGTCTCTTCCCCTTAAAAACTATTTGAAAATGTAGATACCATCTTTCATTCAAGATTCTAATTTTCTCTCTCCAAATCTGATTTATCCATGTGTGGGAGTCTAGATTAGTCCTAAGACTTTTTGCTAATACAGTATTTTCAATTTAATCCTAAGTAGAAGAATGTAATTATGAGATTTATCATGAAACATTTGACAAAAAAGGAAAGAAAAGAATGTTAACTATATAGGTAGTTTTTATTAGATTGCTATATGAGTAATAGGGATTTGAGGGGCTAGTTTCAAAATTATACACTTGCAAAAATTTTCATAATTCACCTGCCATGAGATTTGGTATTTTATACCAAGAAGCATTAATGCAGAGTCACTAAAGGGTTTCTTAATTGAGTTGTGTGAAATATTGCCATCACTCTATTGTAAAAGATAGCCCTGATTTTAGGGTGTAGCTATTTCAGAGTCAAAATGGAAATAACACACAGTCCACATAGCTACTGTGAAAACTGTAATACAGAGATATCCTTTATTTTGACACATCATTTTTTTTAAGCTATGAGTATAAGTTTGTAACTAATAAGTGATGTTTACATGAAGCAACTCTTAAACCTTCTAATTTCTTAATGGGTGTCTTCACCATCATAAATGGAACTGTTCCAAGGCCATCAAGTTGACAGACCTTCTCACTAGCTCCCAATGACCTGCTATGCTTTAAAAGAAAACAATGCTCATCCACCCCATTAAAACATAGAAGGCATACAGTATTGAACAATGTCTAAAAAGAACAGGAGAGGAGGACCGAGGAAAAAATACAGCATTGCCTACCAGTAGAATGCAACTGCTTTAGCCATAATAATAAAATCAAGATACGCTGTCATAACAAAGAACTTCACTGTACTGAACTAAAATGTAGCTTGTATGTCGTTACGGAATGTCACATCAGTATTTGCTTCAGTATTAGATTATAGGCAGTAACACTGATCAGATAGTGCAAACTAGGTCAAACTGCGTTTCACTGGGGGAAATGAACAGAGGTGCAAATGCTCAGTAGGATACCATTAAGACATAAAATGGCAAAAAATAAATATCAAAACTTTTATCAGTGTAAAAAAGTAACCGGGTTATTGTATAACCTAGAGTCTGGCAAAAAAGGCCTCAAAAAAGTTCTCAGTCTTCAGAAGTTTTACAAATGAAGTACGCTGTCAGGATTCCAATCACACTAGAGATTCCATGCTCTCGGCAGGGTCCGATTCATCTGCAATGAGAACAGCACCATTTTTGTCCACTGTCGTGGGACCGTTTCCATTTTCCTTAGTGCTGACCAAGCTGAGCATTGCTTTATAAACAAACTGGTATTGTTCCTGGAAAACAAGAGGAAGACAGTTTGAGCCAGAAGGCAGCTTAAGTCATTCCATCTAAGGTATGAATGCTAATTATAATCACGAATGTGAAAAACACACTAGAGAAACAGGAATATATATTTATGCTCTCTAAAAAATCACATGAATCCTTTATAAACAAGACCTATGTCTGCCTCACATCCTTTTGATTTCTGTTAGCTTGGAATTAATTCTCAGTGTTGACAATAAGTTAAGATAAAGAGTATATCTGCATTTTATAACTAGAGAATACTATACTGTAAACAGCAGAGTTTCTCCACACCAGCACTACTGACGCTCTGGGGTGATACTTCCTCGTTTTGGAGGTCTGTCTTATGCACTGCACTGCAGGGTGTTTGGCAGTAACCCTGGACTCACTAGGTGCCAGAGTACTCCAGACATTGCCAAACAACCCCTGGGGGTGAGGTGGGGAGCACCATTACCCCAGGTTGAGAACCACTACTCTACAGTGTGAGCCAAGTTTCAACTGGTAGTGTCCAGGTTTCATAAATAAGCAAAGTACTTACGATGTCTGTGAAGACTCCAGGCCTCATAAGATTGATCATTTTTGCAACCTGGAAAACATCCACAGCATTTTCATTCTCTAGTTGTTGGGACAGGGTGGTGAGGGCACACAGCATTCCTGCTGAAACTGCTCCATACCTTGGGGAAGGAAACAAAGTGCCATTTCAGATTCACTAAGGGACTGAAACTACCCTCACATATTTCTAAGCAGACTGTATCGACACTTGCCTAGAACACAAAAATGAATGATATGCTGGGCAAGGGAGGAGATTTAGAGGGTTAAATCTTTATAGAATGTGACTTTTCTTTAAGTGTGAAATCTCCCAAATTGGTTTTTATCAGATACTTAGCTTGATATTTAATATGAAATGAGAGGTTAAAAATTATACTTGGAAGAGATATTGAAGATTTGATATTGGGGACAAATTAGATGATATCATAGGAAAAATAATATGAGAAGCTTAACTACAGGCTATTGGGTAAGTAGAAAGGTGAAAGCTTGAAAAAAAAACCTTTTTAAACAACCCCAGACGGCCAAATTGAACTTACAAATCATGAGTAACAATGGAAATACACTGCACAAATGCAGTCAGAGATTTTTCAAAATGAGTTCATAGTAACTAATTACTTTTGGCACTGAACTGGAACCTTCTTAATGAGGACACCTTTTATAAAACTCTTTAAAAAATCTTCTCTTTGCTTTACCCCCATCCCCCAACAACAACAACAACAAGACTCAGGAGAGTAATAGGCGTTTTCATCTGGCCAGGCTGGCAACCCCATGTTTTATAGGAACCTGTCACAGATGGCACACAGTTTCCATATTAGTGATACTTAATCCAAACAGATGGATTCAATAGAATTGTTTGAGGTGGTGTTTCTGGTAGAAATAAGACTAGCACTTACATGCCCTGTGCCTGCTGTTCTGTTAAATACTATTAAATGCGCAGTTTCTGAATTATTCTGACATGAAATTAAAACATTACAGATGTTTTACATTGTTAATAGAAATAAGACCCATGTCCCCCCAACCATCCCAACTTCAGAGGCACAACAGAGATTGAAGGCTGTTATGATTTTAGATGCAGACTTCCAGATGTAGGTATATCAGTACATTTCAATCCGGCTCATTATTTATTTCATCTGCTGCAGGCACACTGGGCTTACTCATTTCCTTCCGGATGGGTGTTTTGGTTGCATGTGTCTTGTGTACATTAGAAGAGCTGTCATGTGCAGAGGAGCCAGATTACAGGTATGCCTGTTTTTAGTTTTAAAGACATTGCCACATGTCTCTCCTAAGAGGTTATTACCTTCTTATACTCCTCCTAACATAGGAGTATTTGTTTTCTCTCATTATTTTAAAGTTAAATGCTTTTGCCAGTCTGGTGGGTGAAAAGTTGTATCTTATGTAGTTTTAATTTGCATTTCTTAATTATTAAGAAAGTTGAATATCTTTTTGCTTATTGATGATCTGTATTTCCTCTTCTGAAACTGCCTATTAAAAAATACACTTTGGCCATTTTTCTATTAGGTTGGTCTCTTTTAAATGGATTCATAGAAGTTATTTTGTATTGCCTATAGCACATATTATATAAGTATTTTTTCCAACCTATAGTTTCTTTTCATATTGTTTGTGGTTGTTTTTGTTGTACTGAAGTATAATTTAGATATAATCAAGTTCATCAATCTCTCATTTTTGGCTTTTTTGGAATGATGTTTAAGAATGCCTTCTTCAGCTCAGCATTTTACATTGTTGTAATTTTCTTTTTTACATTTAATGAAGTCATCTGAATTTTATTCTGGTTTTGATGTAAGGTAGTGTCTGATTTTAGTTATTTTTCCAATGGGTAACCAATTACTCCGGCATTTTAAATTGAGTAGTCTCATCTTTTCTCATTGACTTGCTCTGCCTTCTGTCATATACTGAATTCTCACATATGTAGGCCTGTTTCTGAACTCTATTTTTGCCCTTCAATAAGTTTGTCTATTTTTTCACTTTCCTACTTTTGTTTTAATTTGTATAGGTTTTTAGTAAGTCTTGGTATCTGATCAAACAAGATTCCATGCTTGTTTTGGCCATCTCTACATTTACTAATCTTCCTTGTTTTTAGTGCTTCAAATATAAACAATTTTTCATTTTTCACTTGTACACTCATTTCTAAACACCCTTCTATCCCATTCTATTTCATATTAATTTTGAAACTGGATTGTCAAGAAATGGATTTTGTTATGATTTGGTCAGGTGGCATGGAATATATTTATTTGAGGAGATTAACATCTTTTTGAGTTTTTCTCTTGATGAACATGATGTCTTTCTCTGTTTATTCAGGTCTTTCATGGCTTTTAATGTGGTTTTACAGTTTTCTTCATAGTCCTGGCTAATTTCATTTTAGGTAAATTCCTGTGTACTTTAGAGTTTATTACTAAGACTGGGCTCATGGCACTTTCTGTTGCGTTTCAATCGACAGAAAGCTGAATTTCACGTGGTGAACTTGTATCCAGCCACGCAGCAGAACTCTTTTAAGTTCTAATAATCTGTGGTTTCTCTCAGAAGTTGGCTACATCTTTATCTGCCAATAATGCCAATTTTGCCTCTTTTCAATTTTTATACTTCTTACATCTTTTGCTTTTACTATGTTGGCTCGGACCTCAATAGTTTTGTGCTCTAGAACTGCAAGGACATATCACATTGTGTTCTTTAATGGTAAAGCTTCTAAGTTGTTAATACAGTGGAATCTCAGTTCTCGAACTTAATTTGTTCTGGAAAACCGTTCAAGAAGAGATTTGTTCAAAAACCAAATCTCCTTTGTTTCCTGAGAGACGTGTGGCTGATCATACAGGTATCGGTATGAAAGGGCTGTCGGGCAGACAATGGGGACCTGAAGTTTTGTTAGACCATGAGACATGTTTTCCATGAACAACTTGGTTGAGAACCAAACTGTTCAGAAAACAAGGTTTGACTATATTAAGTAAAAATACTTTACACTCTGATAAGTAGCACTGATCATTTAAAGAGGATTCTTTATGCTTTTAGTTTTCTGAGAATGTTTTCTTTGGGGGAGGAGGATTATGAATGGGTCTTATTTTATGCTTTTTAACATCTATTAATATTTTAGAAACATTTTTAATAATGTTCTGAGTTTACTGAGAGTTTTTTGGTAATGTTTAACCACCTCTACATTCTCAGGATCAATCTTTTTTAAAATGTATAATTCTTTTAATATAACACTGGGTTTTATTTGACAGTAGATTTTTGTGCTCATATTCTAATGAGTAAGATTGGCTCATACTCTTTTCCATTCTGGTCCTAACCATTTTTTTGGTTTGTTGTTTTACTAGTCAAGTTAACATTAAATTTGCTCTCTGTGTGTCATTTGTTCAAATGCAGCCTGTCAGAACTTACTGGGTCTTAACAGTTTTTGAGAGCTCATCCTTTCATTCAGTTCTTAGTAATCACTCATGTGTGGTGTGCTCTTTCAATGTTGCTAGGTTCTCTTTTAGGTATTTTACATGCATCAACTTAATCTTCACAATAACCTATGGTGTAAGTACTATTATTATCCCCATTTTGAGGTTGAAGAAACAAGGCACAGTGAGGCGAAGTAACTGGCCAGAGTCTCACAGCTTGTGACTAAAGTCTATATTTGAGCTGATACATGTAAATGGCTCAGAACACAGATTAGCACATCTACCCTATGTTCAGAAAGTATCATTTGTTATGCTTATTGTGATTGAGGGTTAAAAATTTACTAATATGGAATTATAGCTTCAAATACTTATGCTTCAAAATATTTCTATTATTTTAACCTTTTATTGGGTTGGTCAAAAAATTTGTTTAGTTTTTTCCATACGATGGCTCTAGCAGTGCTTAGTTGTCTTTAACTTCATTCACAACAATTCTGTTACTGTACTGTGACTGCTGTCATATCTGTGTGCATTAAAACAACTTACCAAAATTGGTGAATTTTAATATTGAAGATGGAGGAAAGTACACATTTTTGGCATATCATGCTTTGCTATTTCAAAAAAGGTAAAAAATGCAACCAAAATGCAAAAAAGGATTTGTGCAGTGTATGGAGAAGGTGCTCTGACCTATTGAATGTGTCAAAACTTGTTTGCAACTTCCGGCCAAAATGGAGGTGTAGGTGGAAATACTGTGCCTCCTCGCACAAACACAATTAAGCACAAAAATTCAGAAACAATAACACAACCAGAACACAGAAAATTGAACTACGAAAGTCCAACAATGGTTCAACCAGACGGATAAGAGAGGCGGAGTCAGCAGTCTGAGGAGAGGGAACACGGCAGGAAAAGTTAGTGGCTGGCAGACCTGGGAGTGCCAGGGAGCATAGGTGGCGTGGAGCTTGCAGACCCCGGACGCTCGGGAGGAGATGAGCAGAGCAAGTAGGGCGGTTGGCCGACCGTGGACACACATTCACATGCAGATAAACTAGGCAAGAATGGGCAGTGAAACTGACCTTACAGCCCAGGGCACCAGCAATGGGAAATAAAGCCTAAAAACACCGATTGAAAACAGGCTGGGAGAGACTACCAGCCTCACAGGAGAGGTCACTGGGGAGACCTGCAGGGTCTTGGAGCATGCATAGGCCCACCCACCTGGGAACCAGCGCCAGCGGGGCGCAGTTGGCTTGTGGGAGGCAGCAGAGGGGATGCAAATCAGAGAGAGTGCAGAACAGGCGCCATTGTTCCCTCTCTGACCCCGCCCACACAGACATGTCACAACCTACTAGGTTGCCCCGCCCTGGTAAACACCTAAGGCTACACCACCCATACATAACAGGTGCCACCTGACCAAATATGACTCAAACGGAAGAACAGCTCAAAGCCCCAGAGCCAATACTTTTAAGCAAGCAAGAGACAGCCAACCTGTCAGATGCACAGTTCAAAACACTGGTGATCAGGATGCTCACAGAACTGGTTGATTTTGGTCGCAAATTAGATGAACAAATGAAGGCAAGCTAAGTGAATGAAGGGAAATGCACAGGGAACCAATAGGGATGGGAAGAAAACTGGGACTCAAATCAATGGAGTGGAACAGAAGGGAGAAACAAACAACCAAACAGATAAGAATGAAGAAACAAGAATTCAAAAAAATGAGGAGAGGCTTAGGAACCTCCAGGACACCTTTAAACATTCCAACATCCGAATTATAGGAGTACCAGAAGGGCAAGAGAAAGAGGAACAAGTGGAAAATTTATTTGAATGAATAATAAAGGAGAACTTCCCCAATCTGGCAAAGGAAATA
>PVKM010037984.1:0-14268 GCA_004027735.1 Carollia perspicillata | reverse complement strand
CCGGGACGTGGAATTTCTTGGCTTTGGCGTATATTCCTGAACTGCCTTCTAGAACCCAGTTCCCACTCCCACCAGCAGTGACAGGGAAGCTGTCACTTGCTCTTCGTGACCCGGTGTGGCATGACCTTTTTCTTGTTGTTGTTGTTTTTTCATCTGCACCTGAGGATCTGTTTATTGAGTTTAGAGAGAGAGGAAGGGCCAGAGAGAGAGAGAGAGAGGGACACTGATAGGCTGCCTCTTGTACACGTCCTGACCAGGGACCAAACCCACAACCCAGGCATGTGTCCCGACTGCGGATCGAACCAGCGACTTTTCTGTGCATGGGACGATGCTCCAACCAACTGAGCCACCGGCCAGACTTTCCTGAGTTGTTGTTGTTTTTTATCCTCCCCCATGGACATTTTTTATTGCTTCCAGAGAGTGAGGAAGGGAGAGAGAGAAACATTGATTGGTGGCCTCCATATGCACCTAGACCAGGGATCGAACCTGCAACCTTTCGGTTACAGGATGATGCTCTAGCCAACTGAGCCACGTTGGCCAGGGCCCTGAGGTTTTAATTCGTAGTTAAAAATGGTCAGCAGGTAAAGACAGACAGTTACAAACGCCTTCCTCCCTAAGGAATTCCGAGTTTTCTCGGCTTCTCTGGCACACACACCATCCAGGGAACACAGGAACGGAGGTCAGGTGCTGAGGGAGGACGGGCCAGGGGGCCGAGCCCTGCAGCCGGGCAGTTAGAAGCCCCGAGGGAGCCTCAGCTTATTGGGAGCCCAGCAGCGCCCAGCTCCCAGCGGGTGTCCCCTCAGGGAATCACGCTGGCATCCTCTTGGTTGTGCACGGGTCCACTGGCCACCCCCCGAGAGGGCCCTGTCCAGCCGGCCTCAGCAGGTGAGGAGCCAGAGGCCTCAGTCTGCAGAGCCACATCTGAGCTTACCTGCCATGGTGGTGGAGCAGGGAGGGTGCGGCGTAGCCTCCTCCTTGGCTTGGGCAGGAAGCTGGCCGGGGAGGACCCTCTCCTTAAGAGGAGCCCACGTGTGCAGCATGTGAGAGCCTGCGCCCGGCCCTCGTGATCCCAGGGAGGGCATGGCCCCGTGACCTGCCTCCCGGGCCACAAAAAGAAAGCGGGGCCCCATGTGGCATCCCATGAAAGCTGCCTTGGGATCTGAGGGGGAAGGGGGGGCTGGAACTTTGCCTTTGAAGTGACCCGCCCCCTCCTCCTTTCCCCTGCTGGAAATGTCAGCGTGGTTTGCATAATTGAGACAATTGAACATAATCCGTCCTTCGGAAGCCCCTATTCGGGCTGCTGACTGGGTGAACCCGGGGACTCTTGACAGTCATCCCCCCCCAATCCTTTTCCAAGTCGCCTGAGGCTGGGCCAGAGGGCAAGGTGCAGAGCGAGTGAAGAGGGAATGCTGCGTGAGTCCCACCTGACTCTTGATCCCACCTGGGTGTTTGAACCCCCACTGCCCCCGCCCCACCAGCAGCCTGCGGAACCCACAATGGCAGCCCCCCAGCCTGCCGTGCTGGGCACTCTGTGTAGCAATAGACACAGTCTTTCCCGCTCTCAGTGACTAGCAGGAGAGAACCCCCCCGGCCCAACCAGTTCTGAAATTCTCCTCTGTGCAGGGGCGGTCAGGCCTCCCCACACCAAAACTCCGCAGGTTTGGTTCCTGGTCAGGGCACATGCCCAGGTTGCGGGTTCGATCCCCAGTCGGGGTGTGAACGGGAGGCAACCGACAGATGTTTCTCTCTCACACGGATGTCTGTGGCTCTCTCTCCCTCCCTTCCTCTCTGTCTAAAATCAATGAACATAGCCTTCGTCATGTGTTAGCTGGCATTTGTTTATAAAGTGAAACTTCACTTTATAAAACGGTTCCCTTGCCTCATCTCATCTCATCCCAAGTTGGTTCCCGCATTTCTGGGTTTCTGAGTGTCAGCATGGATTCATGGGCTGACGCACACGTGATGCCATTCAATCCAAAGCAGTGATTTTCCTCACTGTCTCGCAAAGTGTCCTGACTGGCATCCTCCTGGCATGCCACCGCGCGTCTCAGCACTGCCCTGCTGTCTGCAACGAAAGGATGTTTTGAGTTTATCTGGTACATTTCTTGCCCTAGACCTGGACATTTCTCAGGCGTTTCTCCTAGGAGCCTGGGTTCCTGTTGGTGGACAATGGTCTTTAGAAACCAGTACCTGGCCCTGGCGGGTATGGCTCAGTGGATTGAGCGCGGGCCTGTGAACCAAAGAGTCGCCGGTTCGATTCCCAGTCAGGGCACATGCCTGAGTTGCAGGTCAGGTCCCCGGTAGGGGGCACATGAGAAGCAACCCCACGTGGATGTTTCTCTCCCTCTCTTTCTCTCTCCTCTCCCCTCTCTGCAAATAAATAAATAACATCTTAAAAAAAGAAAACAAAAAAAGAAACCAGTATCTGTTTCTGAATGGAATTGTTTTCAGGCCTTTGCAGGGGGCAAAACTATGAGGTTATATATGTGTGTGTGCACATATATAATAATACAGTAATCATATGTAATATAATAATATATAACATAGACAAGACAATTCATCATGAGCTTACACTGATCATTCCAATTCAAATTTAGAGACACAGTAAACTGCATACATTTGAAAACGAAGTAGTGTTGACTCAATTTGCAGGGTCTCTGGAAAAAAGAGGTGGAAGATGTCAATTAAAAATACTTTTTTGGTGCCTTGGTCAGGTGGCCTGTTTGGTTGGAGCGTTGTTCTGTGCATCAAAAATAGGTTGTGGTTTCAGGGTGCAAAGAGGAGGCAACCAGTTGATGTTTCTTCCTCTCTCTCCCCCCCCCCCTTACCCCTTCTCTCTCTATAAAACCAGTAAACATATCCTTGGGTAAGGACTTAAATATGTATGTATTTGTAAATTAAACTCATCTTCCACTGAACAATGCCTTCACGAATGAAGAAGGCCAGAGAGGAATTTAAAATCTTTGGTCTAGCTGTCGAGGATAATCTTCAAAATGACAAACAGGCAAAGTAGACGAGGCAGACACCCACAGGCCTATCGGTGCCTTTACTCGCCACAAACCTGGCCTCTATTTCTCTGTAACTCCCTCCCTTAGTGACAGAAAAACAAAGTAGGTTTTTTCACCGGGGGGCAAGTAACATGCTCAGCCATTTGGAACGCAGGCGTGGGAAACTCTCTCCTCCGTCTGAAAGCTACAGGGTGCGCCTGGTGACCGTTGGGGCCAAGGTGGCCAAACATGCCAGTCGCTCTCCCACGGGTTCCCAGCCCTGTCGATGATTTTGTATCAGCAGCAGCCTTTTGTGAAGGAAAAGGGGCTCTGTAATGAACCCGACAAGCCCAGTGAGGGGACATAACCCCACAGGGTGATCTGATGAAAAATTCTTAACTGGGCAGGTAACGCGTTGTGGGTGGTATTGTCCCAGGCGCAGAGCTTCTGCAGGGAAAGGCTTCTCTGGGCCTGAAGCAAGCCCTGTCTGCTGTCTCTGTGCAAATAGGCTAACACACCTTTGTTAAAGCTCCCTCAAGGGGGCCGTGACCTCGGTGATCTTGTAAACTAAGGCGTAAAGATCCGCCCCCCTCCCCTTCACATTCCTCCTGAGTTCTCTCCTTAATTTCGAATGCATAAAAGAAAGCAAAACACTGCCATTCTCCGGAGCATTCGAAATCTCGCTTCCTGGCATGTCACCAGCTCGGGCGCCAGTAAACCCTCGTGAAAATTCTCTGCAGGTTTAGACCTTCTTACATCAGCAGGGCCCCAGGCTGGCCAGAGCGGGAGCCGTTCACGTGGCTCCTCGCTGGTCGTTGTGGAGGGTTCGGGCACCACAGGCCCTCCTGTTGCAGTGTTGGCAGATGACTCGAGCTAGGATAACAAGCACATGGGAGGAAAAAACCCTGCCAAACGTGGAGTGTTTTTCAGTTTCCAGAATAATCTCTACAATGAAAATAGAGCCAGTGACTTTGCGATGGAAACGATCAGTTGTGTCAAGGCTTTGTAGGAGTCCTACCCTGGTATGAAGGTCAAGAACTGGTTGCCTTGGCTGGGTAGTTCAGTTGGTTACAGCATCATTCTGATGTGCCGAGGTTGCAAGGTTGTGGGTTCGACCCCCAGTCAGGGCGCATGCAAGAATCAACCAGTGAATGCATCAATAATTAAAACAACAAATCAGTGTTTCTCTGGCTTTCTCTATCAAAATCTCTATTAAAAAAAAAAGAAAAAAAGAACTGGTGTGGCAAGTCTGTCCAAAGGAGGGCAGTAGCCTGGTCTGCTGAAGCTTCTGGAAGTTCCAAGGAGAGAGCATTATGGGAGCTGGTGTTCCTTCTCACCAAATTCCTGACATCTCGTTAATTCGCACACAAGAAGCCTCAGTGAGTGAGTCACTGTGCTGGAATCTATAAAAGTCTGAACGTGACATTCTGCCCTCTGGTTGGGACCTAGCAGGGGACTTCCAAATTCCAAACCCTGTGGTAATGCTTCTTAAATCTTAACTCTGGATCAGTGGCCAATCTCCCAAAATGTGGGTCCAATTACATGAAAGTCAACTTGACCTTTTCTTCCTTTAAGCTGTCTGTGTTCTTGAGCCCTGGCCCGTGTGGCTCAGTGGGTTGGAGCGGTATGGTTGGTACAACCAAAAGATCATGGGTTTGATTACCGGTCAGGGCTGGTGCTTGGGTTGCAGGGTCAGTTCCCAGTTGGGGGGGTGCTGCCTTAGGTCAGGAGGTCATTGTGCACTGTGACCTCCTGCTCGTCCTCTGCAGTGTGGACCGAGATAGAGCGCTGGCTGGGCGGGGGGCTGGGGGAGGTCGGGGAGGGAATCCTGTCCAGAGGCTCTGACCAGAGAATAAGCCGGCCAGAGAACCTATCACAAGAACTATTATTAGTACGATTGTCACATCCTGTGCTTTTACTCTTCAGCTCTGTCCAAGTAAAAGATTCTGGGCACTGTGGCTCTCTCCGCTTACTGTTATCCGGCAAAAGGACCCCATAGGCCGTGCTCTGGGCCTGCTCTGCCCGCAGCCCACCTGGTGAGCCCGGCGTCCTGCAGGCTCAGCTCTCTGCTGCCCCCACCTGGCCGCTCCAGAAACCAACCTGCCCTCCAGCGGTCCTTTGCTCTTACCGCGTTTGCCAACTTCCTAAAAATACATGACAAGGCTATTTGACTGTTTTGGACCTCCACAAATGGCAATTTTTGAATGGTTCAACCTAACAGGTTAGCAGTGTCTTTTATTAGGAGCATAGGGGCAAGACATTGTGTGTGAAGGAGAGGAGTGACTGAACCAACAGAGAGAAGTGGCAGAAAACTCAGGGTGTCTGAAGTTGCCTGGGAGCGGGGGTGGTGGGCCCAGGGGAGGTGAGTGTGTGTGTGTGTGTGGCAGAGAGAGGACACTTGGGGACACCGACGACTTTCACACCCCGACCCCGGGCTCGGCCCACCTCCCTCCTGCCCTCCTGCCTGGGCTCCCAGGAGTCTAGTCCATCTGTTCATTACTTTCCCTACACTCTAAAACGATGGCTCGTCCCCAAAATGTAAATCGCTAAAATGCTCTCCGCTCCCAGCATAACCCAAAGCGATGCTCTTGGCGGGCTTAGCGCTCAGGCCTGCTCTCCCGGGTTCAAGGGTTTATCCACAGGCATTAATCACATGAAAGCAGATATTAAGGGGCATTAGCCCCGCCAGCTGCCGCCCCACGTCCCGGGCCATCGCGCGGATTACCCTGGACAGCGCCCTCACCCCCTGCCCGGCATTGCGCCGCGTGGAGCAGCCCTAGCAGGCGACTTCTCGGCTCAGCCTTGCTGATCTGCTCTCCTGTGCCATCTGGCACCCGCCCAGCACGTCCATTTCTTTTACATGCTACTCAGAGCGCCCTAATCCTGCCTTAAAGTGGTCGGCGGTTACTCAGCAAAATGAACACCCCCGCCCCCCAAAACCTCCAGCCATGCGCCTTTGCTAGTAGCCATGATCCCCAATAGTTGCAAAGCACGTTTACTTCAGAGGCCTGGGCATTGGTGGCTACAGCACCCCTCCTGGCTGCAGACCTCCCAGTGTCTGCCAGGGGCCAGCGCCCCCGAGAGCAGGTGCATCGCGCTGGTTTTGTTATCGATCCTACTCAGAGAGTCTCTAACCACCGGGGAGGAGGAGACCGTGCGAATCGGGCTGCAGTATGGAAGAGGAACAAAGACGACACCAGCGAGTGCCGCGTGCAGGCCGAGCCTGTCCCAGGCCTCGTCTCCATCCGAGCTCCCCCCAGGACCGGGGCATCGACTCGTGCATTCTTCAGTGTTCGCTGAGCTGGCAGACGGAGGCGGACCAAACTCTGGTCCCTGGGGCTGTCGGTCTAGGGGCACTGAGGATGAATAAACAGGTGGATTCATCGTATAACGTGGTGATCTCCGCAGTGAGGGAAATACCGAGGGAAGGGCCGGTGGGAGGGGCTTGTTTCAGATGGGCGTGGCCTGAGCGGGGCTGGGTGGGACCAAGGTAGCCACGTGGCTGTCTGGGAAGAGCGAAGGCAGGGGACCCTGTGGCTGGGTGCTGAACAACCCCTCGTGGGCAGGGCAGGCCCACGCGAGTTCAGCAGGTCCATCCTTTCAGAATCTCAGTTTCCTCACATTCTCGGGACTTGGGCTGGTTCTGAGGTCCTGAGAATCTTCAACTGTCTAGGCCCCAAACACAGAAAAAGATTGGGATCTCATCTTTGGAAGCAAACAGCCACAAAACCCTAGGTAGGCTCAGACATTCCACACACACACTCGGAGTGCGGGACACGTGGCCACACGTCAGCCTTCTGTCTGCGGCCCTGTTGAATGACTGGCCCCATGAGGCTGACCGGCCGGATCCACGGCGGGGCGGCCGCAGCACTGCCCAGCAGGCCGTGGGGGCTCGGTACATGCCTGGGGGACAGATGCATCCCCTCTGTCCTCACAGGGCGGGCTCTGCTCCTGCACCACCTCCTACACGCAGTGGGAGGAGCGGAGACGCCCCACTAGGCCCGGGAGGCTCATTCAGGGAGGGGGTGTCCAGAGGCCCCGAGTGACCCGGGCCCTCACCCCCGGAACCGAGAGGCGGTCACGGCAGAAGGGTGAGGCCTGTCCAGGCTCCCTGCGCTCAGAGAGTCATAAAACGCGGCATCGGGAATGGCAAGCGTAGGCTTCAAATCCGATCATATTTTTTCAAGACCCTGTCTGGGGTCGTGGGGGAGGGGGCGGGGCAGTCAGGGCGCCTTCCCCACAATTTGCTGAGTCTTAGGAGCCGCCAGACCCTCCGCGGGTGCTCGGAGGTGGTTCGGATCCTCGCCGAGGTCTCTCAAAGCCCGCATGGTGCTCCCCCAGACGTGTGAGGGAGAGTGAAGTGTGGGCCGAGGGTCCGGCGGCGGCAGAGAGCTAAGGAGGCGGAATCCTCACACGCCAAAGCCGGGAACTTCTGGGGGTGGGTGTGCCCCGTGGTCAGAGGACCTGACCTGGTCCCTCCCCCGGACGCGGCAGGTGTGGTCTGGGAAGGTGGCAGTGGGCAGGCCATGACAAATGCTGCTCACAGCAGCAGGAAAGGGGGACCATCTCCCGAGAAGGGGCCGGGAAGCCGCAGCCCGAAGGAACAACACGCCACCCCCACAGTCTGCGGAGGTCGGGAGCCCATGGTCCGGCGGCACTCCCACATGGTAGAGCTGGAGACCGGAGTCCCTCTGTCCTTCCGTCCCTGTGCCCGCAGGCCGCCCAGCAAACCTCACTCACCTTCTGCGACCCGGACGTGGAGCTCTTGATCGAGCCCCGCTTGAAAGAGCTGCTCATCTTCCGCTGGGGACCCATGACCCTGCCTCCTGCGCCCCCCGGGTGGGGAGAGACAGAGCCCCCACAGGGGCGGCCCACTGGGCCGGGCGAGCCTGGGGCAGGGAGCCTGCGGCAAGGCCCAGGAGGAGCTGGGCCGACCCCTGGGGCCCGACTCCCGCCGCTCACCAGGCTCCTGGTCCTCCTATAACATCTGTAATCAGCCTTAATCCCTCTGGCCCCCGAAGGTTTATAGGGGGCAGATTTAGCAAATGGCGATTGAAAGCAAATCTACTTTGAGAAAGTGGTGGCTGCCCAGGGTGGTCAAGGGGGAGGATTTGGGTCTTGACAGGCACCTCTCCAGGGCGGAGAGCCCCCACAGTGGGCCTCTGAGCCCCCTGGTGCCCACTGTTAGGGGGTCTCCTGAAACATTCTTTTGAAGAGTAGGCATTTGAGAGTGGGCTTAGCTGGTGAGGCCAGGGATGAGACTCTGGCATGGGCGTGGTACGTTGGGAGGGGCCAGAATCTATCTATCTATCTATCTATCTATCTATCTATCTATTTAATTTTATTAATTGATTTTTAGAGAGGGGGGAAGGGAGGGAGAAAGAGAGGGTGAGAAACATCAGTATGAGAGAAAAAACATCGATCAGTTGCCTCTTGCAGCCCCCAACCCAGGTATGAGCTGTGACCGGGAATCGAACTGGCCACCATCTGGTTTGCAGGATGACCCGCCCACCCCACTGAGCCACACCGGTCAGGGCTTTTATTTTATAAATAAAGCGTGGCTGCCAAGGTCCCCAGAGCTGTGTGAGAGGTGGGCATTTCACCTCTGTCTGCGCCCTGTGTTCAGAAAGGACCCTTTTCCTTAGCCGTGCCTGGTGTTCCCACATTTAAGGGCTTATTGGGCTGACTTGCAACTATTTCTGCTTTCGTATTTCCCCCAGGGCTTTCGATGCCTCCAAAGAGCAGACGTTTCTGGGGTCCGCAGGGTCAGTTCAGCTTAGTGTCACTAGCTTCCTGCTGAAGGAAGCTAGGTTTCAGCTCTCCCTGCTCTGCTGAGTCAAGGCCAAAGTCAAGGTAAAGGTCTATCAAAGATAAAGAATTCGGTGATCGATCAGCCGTGTCTGCCCTTGGTCGGGTGTGTTGCTCGGCTGTGGGTTCATCATATCTGGCATCCATAGGAGGGCCCCCACTCCTGATTTTCACTAAAGACACTGATTTTGCCCCTGATGTGTGTCTGCCTCACCTCTTCCTCTCTGTGTCCTTCTATCTGTCTGCTGTTTTCTATTGCTGCCTCTCTGTCTCTCTCCCTCTTTCTCTTTCCATCTGTCCCTTAAAAGTGGACACATTAGTCGTCAGGATGCTGAACGTCTTCACTGGCTTGGGACCAATGATGAAAAAACGCTGAAAGTAGCAGCACCCAGAGAAAGGTCAAGGTGCAGGGGGCAGTTCTACAGGAAAGCTCTTCCTCAGGCTGGGAGCAGGCTGCCTCTGACGGCAAATGGCCTGGGAACCTTTTGCAAAAAAGGGACCATGACATCTCAGGTCATCAAACATGCCATTAGAAATCTGTACTCACCGCGTGTCTCCAGGCCCCAAAGAGTGGCGAGAATTAACTTCACACTAAGCCCAAATGTAATATTACTCTTGCCCATTCCCAGGCTTAAGGGTCCTGCATTTTGCAGCGCCCTAAATCAGGATTAAAGGCAAGCGTACGGGGCCAGGTCGGCACTGAGCCCTCCCATGGAAGCTAGAGCTCATCACCTGTACCCGGAGAGCAACCCGAGAGGGCAGGGGGGCTTAGTTGTCCCCACGGCCCATCTGGCCACCCACCTGCCCCTGTGTCAGGGGACAAGCGGCAGGTGGCCTTGCTCTGAGGGCTCAGGCGTATCCCACATTGAGCTCACTTCTCATTTGCCCCAAAAGGCACTCCTGCTTCTGATGGGACCGAGTGAGGTCCAAGAGGCCACACGCTTCTCATGAGCATTTAAAAAAAAAATTAATTGTTGTTCAAGTACAGTTTTCTGTCTTTTACTCCCATCCTAGCCCTCCCATTTCCACCTCCCCCACCTAGTCTTTGTCCATGTGTCTTTTATACTTGTTCCTGTTATGAGCATTTTATAACACAGTCGTGAGGGGAGGAGCCACCCATGGGTGATCTCGGGGCTCAAATGGCTCCGGGTGCTTGATCACATCTTCCCAAATGTCCAGGCACAGACTCATTCCGCGAAGTGGGGGCAGGGGCCTGTTTCCCCGACTCCACGGAGGGTGGGGAAGCTGGTATCACATCTCACAGAGAAGTGTAAGGAAGACCTGTCAGAGAGGGGCGCTCACTCCCCAGGCTCTTCTCTGCCTTCTAGTCGCTTCCACCCCTCTTCCATCTTTTCTTCTAGAACCCTCTCTCTGGGCCAAACCAAGAGCGCCAGCCCTCGGCGAACTGAAGGCCCGGGTGCCAGCCTGCCGGGCGCCCTCAGGGGGCAGCGGCGGGGAGGATTGCCCTGGGTGGTGATTCTCCCGGCTCCTGCCGCTGAGGCCCCGGGAGGAGGGAACCCATTCTCTGATGGCCTGGCCGGGAAGCCCGTTTCCGTGGCACTTTGGATATGTTATTCCACTGCCTCCTACTTCTTCTTCTGCTGGGAAATCCAATGGTCATGTTGGGGGCGTTCCCTTGTATGGGATGAACCCCCTCCTTCTTGCTGCTTTTAAGATCCTCTCTTTGTCTCTCACTTTCGACAGTTTGATTATGATGTGCCTTGGTGTAGACCTCTTTGATTTATCCTTGTTAGAGTCTTTCAAGATTTTTTAATTGAAATGTTCACTTCCTACCTCAGATCTAGAAAGGTTGGGCCATTATTGTTATTATTATTTTCTTTTTAATCCTCACTTGAGGATATATTCATTGATTTTTAGAGAAAGGAAGAGAGAAAGAGAAACATCGATATGAAAGGGAAACATGGGTCAGTTGCCTCTCACACACTCACCAGCCAGGGATCGAACCCACAACCTTTTGATGCACTGGACAGTGCTCCAACCATCTGAGCGCCCAGCCAGGGCTGCCCATTATTTTGTCTAATAAGCCCTCTGCCCCTTTCTTTCCCTCTTCTTCTCCCAGGCTCCCCCAGTGTGGATACTGGTCCACTTGATGGTGTCCTATATGTCCTTTAGGCTTTGCTCGATTCCCTTCATTCTTCTTTCTTTTCATTCCTTTGACTCTGTAACTTCCGATGAGATCGGATGAGTTCACAGCTGTGTGGCCGTAGGCTGACTCTGTAATTTCACATGGCCTGTCTTTTCAGGTTTGCTGATTCTTTCTTCTGCTTAATCAAGTCTGCCGCCGAGTCCCCCTAGGGAGAGTTTTCAACCCAGTTATTTTATTCTTCCGCTCCAAACTTTCCAGTTGGTTCCTTTTAATCGTTTCTCTGTGTTGATATTCTCATTTTGTTCACGCATGGTTTTCCTGATGTTGTTTAGCTGTTTGCCTGAGTTCTGCATTGCGTTTAAGATGATTATTTTGAATGTTTGTCAGGTAATTCATAGATCTCTGGGGGCTTTTTTTTTTTTGCTTGTTTGTTTGCTTTTAGGCTCAGTTTCCAGAAATTTATTTTGTTCCTTTGATTGGGTCATGCTTCCTGGTTTCTTTGAGTGCCTTGCTGTATTCTATTGTTTTTTGTGCATTTGAAAGACCAGTCACGCCTCCCAGGCTGCATCGTACAGGGGAAGACCCTCACCAATCAGCCTGACTAAGGGTTCTGAGGGCCTCTCAAATCCTTTGTAAGGATGTGCCCTTTCTGGGTTTTTGTGTGATTCCCTCCTGAGATAGGTTTGCTGGTTTCTTTTTCAAGAGCTTGTAGTCTTGCTCCCTCTGGTGTCTGACTGTAGTACTGCAGGCTCTCTGGAGCTAAAAGAAACTGCTGAGCTTTCGGGCTCTGTGGGCCGCGAGGCGTCCGAGGTATGCTGGTCCCGTCAGTGTTGTGAGTCAGGCAAGACCCAACCAGTCCCCTCCCACAAAAGTCAAAAGGGTGGACACTTGTTTCAGTCTTCTCTTTCCCTCCCAAAGGAGAAGCTGCGTGTTGGGTGCTTTTGTTTTGATAGTGAGCAGTGCCCGCTTGGGTGTGGGGTCAATGTGGTTTTGTGGAAATGGCTTTTCTTACCTGTTTCAGTGCAACTGTTCTCATTGATTTAGAGAGACAGACAGACACATCGATTTGTTGTTCCACTTATTGATGCATTCCTTGGTTGATTCTTGTATGTGCCCTGACCAGGAATCGAACCCACAACCTTGGTATATCAGGACAATATGCCAAGGGTGCTGCAGCTTCCTAACCAGTTTCTGGAGTTTTCTGAACACTGTTGTTAAGTCATTGTGTCTGTGGCAGAACAAAGTCTAGGGGCTCCTGTTCCACCACCTTGTCGGTATCTGTTTTTGTAAATAAAGTTTTATTGGAACACAACCATGCTCATTGTTTCTGTGTGGTCTGGGGCCGCTTTCGTGCTGCAATGGCAATGTTGAGGAGTTGTGTCAGAGGTTCCGACACATTTACTGGTTGGTCCTTTACAGAAGTCTGCTGACCTCTGTGGCCCAACTGTCTTTTATCCATATTATAGGAAATAATGACAACAGAATTGCTATACGAAAATGTGATCTCCCTGGCTGGGGTGGCTTAGTGAACTGGGCATCGTCCTGCAAAGTGAAAGTCGTGGGTTCGAGTCCTGGTCAGGGCACATGCCTGGGTTGTGGGTTCGGGCCCCTATGGGGGTGTGTGCAAGAAGCAACTGATCAATGTTTCTCTCCCACATTGATGTTTCTCTCTCTCTCTTTCTCCTTCCCTTTCCCTCTCTCTAAAAATAAATAAGAAAAAATCTTTCATGCAAATGTGATCTAAGAGTCTAGACAACAACACAGGAAATGGGTATTATAACTATGTAGACGTTTAATTAATAAAAAGTTATATTTTTGGATTTATAATGTTTATGGTATTCTTCAGCTCTTTAAAATTGGGAATTGGTTGTGATTTATTTTCTTGTTTTAAATATTCACTTGTATACCTAATTTCGTATTTGCAACATTGTATTCTTAAAGGGGTCTTCCAACTGTATCATCTTCAGGCCCCACGAAATCTGGATCCACCCCGGCTACATGGCTATTAAGACCCAAGACTGATTTAATTTCAGAGACTGATTCCCATGTGCCGTTCAGAGAAATCGTGTATTTCGACTGAACTTGCTCATGAAGACTTCAGGTTCTTATTACTTGTCTGGTGGTGGGGCCAGGGAAACAACCGCCATAATGAAAAGCTATCTTCAGATTAAAGAATGATGCAGTTGCCCTGGCCCGGTGGCTCAGTTGGTTGGAGCGTCATCCCAGGCACCCAAAGGCCGTGGGTTCAATTCCCCATCAGGGCACCTACCTAGGTTTGGGGTTGGATCCCGAGTCAGGGCACCTGCAGGAGGCAGTGGATTAATGTCTCTCTCTCTCTCAAATCAATAATAAAAAATATCCTCAGGTTAGGGGAAAAAAGAATGATCCAGGCCACTCCATCAACTACAATGATTGATGTAGGATAATTTACTTACCAAGATGGAGGGTCGGAGCTAGGAGACAACCCAGCCATCCCACACAGGTTGCTCTCTCCACTACAGACCCCTCCTACTGTACCTTCCGAAGAGTGTGCCTCAGGTACTAGTGATTGACAGGGGGAGGGGACCAAGAATGCTGTAGTGCCAGGGGCCATCCCTCCTGCTGGTCTTGTGATAGATAATTGTTTATAATCAACACTATCATCGATGTTTATCTCGGTGTTGATGCCATCCCCACTGTTCTTAACACAAATATTTACGGCTGCATTTTAAGGAACACAGGTAACCATAACTGGAGGGCTTTGACGTGCTCGCTAAGGACAGGCAGGTGGGTCCAAGGTTGCAGCGCGACACCGAGAGGAGGAGCGAAACCAGGGGCCCAGAGATGGAGGTGGTTTTGTTTTGTTCGCCTCTGCCCGTGTGCGTCGGTCACCTCACCGGCTACAGCGCCGGAGACCGAGAGAGGCAGGGAAGCCCTCGAGCGGCTGATCCGGGGACCACATAAATGAATATAAAATCGTGAAGGGGCGTGGCCACTCGAACCAAGCAAGGGGCGTGGTTAAACTGCCCTTGTTTGTGCAACGTCCCCTCCCCTTTGCTGATTAGAAATGAGGGACCTGCCACCACCCTCTCTCCTCCTCTGTCTTAAAGGGTGGTGGTCCACTTTGGGGCTGTGACATTGGAATTGTGGTTATGTCACCAAGCTGACATTTTAGCGCGGGGGTGGGGGGGACTTACCCTGAAAAACAAAGAAATCTTACCATGTGTGACAGCGTGGATGGGTCTAGAGAGTATGGTGCTGAGTAAAACAAGTCAGTCAGAGAAAGACAGATGGTATATGATTTCACTAGATGTAGAATCTAAAGAATAATGTAAACAAACAAAACCGAAACAGACTCGTAGGCACAGAGGACAGACGGATGGTGGC
>PVKM010037983.1:0-14263 GCA_004027735.1 Carollia perspicillata | reverse complement strand
ATCTATCTATCTATCTATCACCAAGCAGCCTGGGGTTCCAATACCTGCTGTATAACAAAGAAATAGGTGAGGAAGAAAAGAGTTTTTTATTAACAGTGTTCCCAATTTGGGGGGCTCTGGGAGCATCCCTGCTCCAAACTAACTTTTTTCGCAAAACACAGAAATCCCCTTTGTTCCCAGAAAGACAGAAGTCTGAACCCCTGCCCAGAAGTTCTCCATCTTGTTTATCTGTCCTTTTGGAGCCCAAGGCAGCCACACAAATGGGTCTCATTAACACAGTTCCCAATTTGGGGGAGCTGACATCTCCTTTTCTCCAAGCCATTCTCCTCTGTAAAACGCAGAAATTCCCTTGTTTCCAGAAAGACAGAAATCCAAATCTATGCCTGGAAGTTCCCAATCATGCCTATCTACCCCATCTCTTCAGCTTTCAGGATCTTTCTGTCTGTTGTGTGTACTTGTGAGTTTGTTTTGTCATGGTGTCATGCAATTTCTCTCTCTCTCTCTGGGGTCTGGGCTGTGCTACCAGATCACTCCAGCTGGTTGTGCAGAAGAAACTCCTTTCATGGGATACCAGACGCCCCAAGCTGCTCATGCCATTGTTGCTGAGAAACCTTCCTACCTCACACATCTGTGTGCTGCTCTCAGGGCCAGAGCCTGCGGGGCACCCCAAATGCTCCATGCCCCACCCCGGCTGGGGGCAAAGGTTGAGGAAGAAAGGGAGTGCTTCTGTGTGCGTTTCGTTTTAAAACCTCATCCTGGAAACCCATTTATGATGGAGTGTCTGGCTTTTAAACCAACGTGAGCTAATGTCCACCGTGTTTGTCAGCCCCCCACTGTCTTTAAACCTCTTCTAGCCACCATTCTGCAGAAGTGGGCAGAAGTTTCCCAGCCATGCAAGGCATATGAGAGTCGTGGCCAGAGAAAAGGTGACCAGCATCATAGCTCATGCAGGCCCTTTGCAGAGTTTGTTATAAGCTGCTCAGCTAATGGGGCAATGGATGCTGGTTTGTACAACTACATTGCCTTTGTTTACAGTTGTCTCAGGGAATGGAAGCCTAATAAACCCCAGTTCCAGTTTAAATCCAGGGCTGCCTTTGGCACTTTCTGTAATTTCTTTTCAGGATGGTGGGAGGTGCTGGTTCCAAGCGTTTCTCCCCTACTCCCCAGTGATCTAGCCAGACTCTTCTGTTACTATCCCCCCTTTAATACCTCTGGGCATTGTAGTCATACAAATACAAATGGGCAAAGGTCATGTTCTCCTGGAACTACATTCTGCTGGCCAAGGGCCATAGTCCTACCTATCCTCTGGTCCACAGATACCTAACAAAAGGGGTCTGGAGTGGAGGAGAACCTTCATGCAAGGAAGAAGGATCTTGCAAAGTCCAGGTCAGTTGGCTGCCAGTGGAAAGTTTCACATGCAGTGTTCAAAGGATGGCATTGCTGGACAAGTTGGCATCCTTGTCATACTGTAGAGGTAACAAATTTGTCAAGAGGGTTAGAAGGTGCAATCAAAATCATAACCACTATGACACAGGTAGGAACTAATTCTACAATGTCCCACCTTAAGAATGGAGTGGTGCCCTTGGAGGAAGGTGTGCAAGTCATGTCATACCTGTCTGAAACCCTTTTGCCCACTGTATTAACTATGCTCAGGGGAATATTCAAGATTCCCCCTTTAATACTTCTGGCCCTTTTCTGTCCAAACCACTAGGAGAGAAAAGGAAAGCAGTTTTAAGTGAAGTGAACAACTGCCCCATACTTCACCAACTCAATTATGTAGTCCAACCAAACTGTTGAGTATCAGGAGGCAGTGATGAAGATGGGCTTCTCAAGTGAGGCCTACACTATATAAATAATCACCCAAGTAATTAAAATCATAAGCATATACCTTATGAAAACAGAAAGAAGAACACCCAGATTAATCCACACAACTAATCACACACCAGACTCTGAGTCAACAATATTGTGTTTTGAGATGTCCAGTTGCAAGGCCTTTGCTGGAATGACATTAAACAGTGACAATTGTATAGATCTTCCCTGTATGTGAAATGAACATCTCTGGTGATGTCAAAAAACCCATTCAACTTTCAAGTGAAAACAAAACAGTGAAGACAGTTAACTGCACTAGAGTTCAATGTCCACAACTCAGCATTGTAATTTTGCACAAAACATAATCTTTCTCTTAAGATCATTGTCATTGTCACCCAAGGGACTACCAGTTTTTAATTTTGCCTGCTTACCTGCATAAACACAACAAGAGCAACAATTGATCAGTTGATCACACAGATTCTTTAAATCTGCTTTGCTGGAAATTATGCAAGGAACCTTTAGAGTGGGCTTTAGTCAGCCCCTCAGGACACAGAAGCCAAACTATAACCTCCAGTCAGGGTTTGCCTGTTGTACCTACATTCCTCAAGTCCTTGAGGTTTCAAATGTGTCTTAAGGTTCCTCCCTTGCCATCTTTTAGAAAAGTAACCTTAATTTCTTCCCTGGAAAGACTGCCATGAACCACACAACAAAACAAGGTACTAGGCCATTTTTCCAGGGGGATGTTTTTAGTTTTGAAAGTCAATCTCAGTTCCTGAAGGCTTTCTGGTAGCAACCAGAGTCCAGGCATGTGTCCTTCTGGTATGATATTCCAGTCAAAGCCTTGGTTAACAAAACCACCACTGGAAACTGATTTTATTGACATTACTCATTTACTTTATGCCATTACTCACTTACTAAGAATGCTAAATTCTGGAGGGATCTGGTAGGAAGAAAAACACAATACAAAAATGGAAATCTTTGTCCTCTTAATATCCATCAAAATTATATATCTCCATTCATTTTAACTTCCATCACTTACTTCCCACTTAGTGTGAAGTTTTAATGATCAGAAACCTCAATTTTCTCTCAAACTAGAATCAAAGCGAAACTTAAAGCAAAGACAGAAGGGATTAGAACCAGCCGCAGAACCTTGTCTCACACCAAGCAGTCACACCAACTGGTCACCTAGATAACCTCTACCATGTCCAAATGGTATGAAGCCACAATGAGACCCCAGCTGCCTAGACCTCAGGCTGCTTGGTTATATATCTATCTACTATGTGAAAAGGGATTATAAGGGTAAGAAAATAATGGAGATATGTGATAAAATATCCCATCATTATTAAAAATGATGGGATATTTAATGATCTAAGTGTATCAATCAGAATACTCCATAGAAACAGAACCAATGTGATAGATGATTAGATAGATAGATAGATAGATAGATAGATAGATAGATAGATAGATAGATAGATTTTAAGAAATTGGCTCATGCAGTTATGGATAATAGCAAGTCCAAAATCTATACATCAAACACTCTGGAAATTCAGATAAGGGTTGATGTTATATTTTAAATCTGAAATTTGTACGGCAGGCTGACAGCAGACTGAAAAAAATAGGAAGGATTTCTGTATTGCAATCTGAGGTCAGAATTCCTTTTCTCCAGGAAGCCTAAGTTTTTACTCTCACACACTTCAACTTGATTAAATGAGGCCCACACATTAACAAAGATGATCTCCTTTACCTAAAGTTAACTGATTTTAAATGTTACTTGCATCCATGAAGTACCTTCAAAGATTAGTGTTTGGCCAAACAACTGGTTAGCATAGCCTACCCAAGTTGACACACAAAATTAACCATTGCCAGAGATCATGTTGATGAAAGTAGAAAGAGAGAGAAGAAGAAGAATTTGTAACATTTTGGAGATAGAATGTACAGAACTTGATGATGGATTGGATGTGAGAGTGAAAAAAGAAAGGGGAGAAATCAAGGATGACAAATTTATCTCATGAGCAATGGAATTTAACAGCTGTGATAGAGACCAAATGAGTTTTTCTGTTTTATAACAGAGGTTCTGCTGATTTCTGCTTAAGTAATATGACTGACAATGCAAGATTACTTTATATAAGCATTTTAAATAGCTAGATAGGCTTGGGAAGAAATTTTATTTGTTATCTGTCCAGTTGTATTTGGCTAATTCAAATGTAGACTAAAAGTTCACCTTGCCTTCCCCTTCTCATCCAGAAATAATTAAATGCAAATAGTAATCAGCTTTTTATACAATAATGTGAAATGGGAGGAAACATGGCCAAATATTTTTGGAAGGAATATCTCTCAAATGTGCCAGTTAAAATGTCTTCAATTTTTTTTTTACTGTTAATCATAGTAGATCTTGTTTTCTAATCATGGCTTACATATGCTCCACCAGGGATCTGGGCAGATATGCTAACTCAATGTAATTTTACAAAATATCATTTAAAAGCCAATAAAATATACATTTGTCAGATACAACGTTTAGGAAGAAATAAACTAACACATGTACCAAACATTAAGTATTCTCTCTATAAATTGTTGCAAATTCCTCTTGTTCCTAATCCTGTCTTTTGTTAACTGTTAATTATGAAGTTAAATAAACAGTTTTTAAAAAATAAAGACAAGACATTTCTCAAAGCTGATTCATAACATCAGTTTTCTTTCTAAACTAGAATACCGAAAGGATGAATAGAAAATCATTCTGGATATTGAAAATTAAGATTTAAATGTATAGTAAAATAATTTTCTAGATTAACTTATAGAGCTTGATTAATATATTTGTTTCATTTTATTTTGAAAAAATGTGTTTTTCTATATTATATATGTATTAGTATACCATATTTTTCGGACTATAAGTTGCACATTTTAACCACGTTTTTTGCTTCAGAATTTTTTTTCCTATTTTCCTCCTCTAAAACCTAGGTGTGTCTTATTGTCTGAAAAATATGGTAAGTCCCAAACTAAAAGTCTGATCATCTATGTAGTCATTTTTTCAAACATTTAAATGAGAAATTTTGCATATAACTTTGATGAGGCAGCCAGATTTTATTGATCTCAGCTTATTAGTTTTATTTAATATTTGTACATTTCTTAATAGATGAAATTTCACCTAATTAAATAAATTAAAAGTTTTATGATTATCAGTTTTTATTTCATCAAATTTTGAAAAGTATCTCTTACATACAAGGCATACATTGAGTTTATTAGTTCCCTGTTACTGTCATAACTATTTACTACAAACTCGGCTTAAAACAACAGAAAATTATTCTCTTATAGATCTGAAGGCCAATGGCTAAAATCAGAATGGCAGCAGGGCCACGCTCTCTTCAGAGACTCTAGGAGAGAACCCATTGTTTGCCTCTTGCAGCTTCTGGTGGTTACTGGCATTCTATTGCTTATGGCTACATCACTCCAATATCTACCTCAGTTTTCACACTGTTATCTTCTCTTCTTCTGTATCTACATAGCCTCCCTCCACCTCTCTTTAAAAAGTACACACATAATTGCATTTAGAACCTATCCAAATAATACAGTATGATCCCCTTATATCCAGGTCCTTAATCATACCTACGATGCACTTTTTCCAAGGTAACTTGTATAGGTCCCAGCAATTAGGATGTGGATGTAATGTGTAGTCACCATTCAGCCTATTATACTAACTAATGTGGAGAATATGAATGTGGATTAGACAATAGCTCTATTCCATAGACTGCCAGTTATTAAGCTTTATTCTTTCTGTATCAATCCAATCCTACATGTAATGCTGTAACCTGGGACTGGGATTCTACGCACTACATTTCTACTTGGCCTGCAGACTCCCCATTAGACTCTTTCAAAGGAGGCAGTAAAGGAGACCTGGAAGCATGGAGGAGGAAGAGATGCTTCCTTTTACTGTTTGCATTCTTTTCCCAGTTTTACTTCCTTATTTTGGTTGTGGTCACTCTAGCAGCAAATGCTTTTTCACCCAGACAGTGACATTTCATTTTAGTAGCAGTGGTCAATTCTGATTTACACTTTTTCCAACATCAGCTACGCCAGCCTCACAATGCTCATCACAGACAGCAGCAGCAGCTGACCAGAGCCTCTTCCTCATTGGCTGGGTCCATTTTTACAGGGCTCCATCTCCAACTCAGCGACATTTACAATAGCTGAGCAGTGACTCCTATTCACATCCAAGTTTCAGCTTCATAGGACAACCTCTTTAAGCTTCTAAGTTTTGATTATTCCACTCTTTCCATATTCCAGCCCTAGGATAGTAGACCCTTTCTGCTGTTGTAACTTCTGTGATAATTTGTTGTTTCCTCTGACCTTATGATCTAATACACATACAAAATATCTTCAAAAATAACTGTAAAATAAGGTTAGATCTAATCTAATCTAAAAAAGACACAGATAGAATATAGTTATTCAGAGGAGTGAGAGGTTTTCTTTGCTCATTTGGGTTTTAGTTTGTTTCCTTCAGCTGAGGAGAATCCAAGGAGGCACAATGAGGGAGGACTTCAGCAGGGTCTTATGAATAAGTAGGCTTTGGCCTGTAAAAGATGGAAATGGGAGAATGGAGGACCATTTCTGAAGAAAGACTTCCTAAAAAGTATCAGTCATGTTTCTCAAAATATTGCTAATATTTAGCATTCTCTTGTTGATTGAAAGTCCTCCAGGTTATGCATTCAGTTGTAATACAACAAAGCCCTCAGAGATAATGAGTCATTTGTGCTTATTACTAAATACTACACATGATAATGCTGCTGAATACTAGGAAACTGAGTGACTAGTTCAGCATTTAGTCGTTTCCCTGTTTTATTGCTATCTCTTTATTGGTTACGTCTGTCGGATTGATGTCATTTTGTCCAGCAGCTAGAGTCTGCTGAGGACTGCCTCAGTGATTCAATATTGTTCTGCATCACTCCACTGAGAGTCTGCTGGGCTTTGTGACAGCTATCTGCCCATCCAGATGCTATTTTAGCTTATTTTCGTTCGATTGCTATGTTTTAGCAGCATGACCTCAGAGTAAGTAGGAACATTGCTCTACATAAATGAATTCATCCCTGTCTCATCTCAACTTTCCTTTTCTGGAACAGGAGAGTACAGGTTTGACTTTTGTACAGTTCAGAGGTATTGTTCTTACACTGACCATCAGAAATTGTAAGTTTTCTGAGGCACTTTTGAGACCTAAATATTATAAACTTAGTAGGCCATATCTAATGTTCTCTAAAATGAACCCACTTTATAAGATCATAAATAAAAAGACTGAAGATAACTTTAGCTATTTGATGGTGGCTGAAAAGTGATGTTTTAACGTAGGTGAATTTTGTCAGTAAGGTTGACTGAATTTGAGGCTCTACAGCCAACTGTATTATTGCCCTTTCCCCATGTAACATAGGTACTTTACTGTCTCCACACAGTCTCCTTTCAGAGATTATAAATTATGTTATTGATGGACTCTTGATAATGAAAACACACTTCGTATTTGAAGGTCAAGACAGAAAACTGCATCCTAAATTTCTGTTTATTGATGATGTATGCTACATATAGCAACTCATTTCATCCTGCTACAATTAAAAATCTATCAACATTTCTAACATACACCATCATTTCAGGGTCTGATAATGTGATCATTTATCTTTACTGTTTCTTGAATTATGTAAGTCCTCAGCTGTAGGAAAACATCTTTAAGTTATTTCAACAAGATTATAAGATATGTATTTGTTGTTTTTTTTTTTTTTCTTTCTTCTTTTAGCTATTAAAGTGCTAAACAATAAAAGTTAGGGTAAGTTAACTTTCAGTAGTCTCATAACTCAAAACTAGCACCATTATATGGGCCACATACAAGTATTTTGTAGACCCAAATGCTTGACTCACATGAATGTTAAGAACCAAACTGTTATATCAGTGTGTTACTTATGTTTATTATAAAATAAAAGCTTATGAATATTATTAATAATCATTTTTCTTCTTCCTTTTTTGTTATCAGATTTCTAACAATACAGTAAAGTTTAAATATGTTTGCCTCATTGGTTTGTTCACAGGAAAACATATGTATCTTTTTTTTAATAAATGCTTTTTTAAAAAGATTTTATTCATTTATCTTTAGAGGAGAAAGGAAGGAGAGAGGGAGAGAAATATCAATGTATGGGTGCTTCTCGTGTGTTCCCTGGTGGGAACTGGCCTGCAACCCAGGCATGTGCCCTGACTGGGAATTGAACCGCGATGCTCTGGTTCGCAGGCCTGTGCTCAATCCACTGAGCTACACCAGCCAAGGTGGAAACATATGTATCTTAAGTAAAGCTTTTAAAAATTCAATTAGCTGTTTAATTTAAAAATAGTTTGTAATTGTGTAATGTGAACCTCTATATTCATGCTGTTTAATATAGTAGCTCCCAGTAATATGTGGTTATAAATAACTTGAAATGTAGTTCTCCAATTTGAAATATTAAAAATATAAAATATATACCAGATGTTAAGACTAACTACAAAGTAAAAGAATGAAGGGGAAATATGCCATTAATAATTTTATATTGATTATATTTGTCTATTTTATATTAAAATTAGAATTTTGAGATAAATATAATAATTCACCTATTTTTACTTAATGTAGTATAACTAATTTTTTACAATATATTTTATTGATTATGCTATTATAGTTGTCTAGTTTTCTCCCCTTTATTCCCCTCTGCCCTGCATATTCTCTCCCACCCACATCCCCCCGAACTTAGTTCATGTCCATGGGTGATACATGTAAGTTCTTTGGCTTTTCCATTTCCCATACTATTCTTAACCTCCCCCTGTCTATTTTCTATCTATCATTTATGTTACTTTTCACCTGTACCTTTTCTCCTATTCTCTCCCTCCCCTTCCCCGCTGATAACCCTCCATGTGATCTCCATTTCCGTGATCCTATTCATGTTCTAGTGGTTTGCTTAGTTTGTCTTTGTTTGTTTTTTTTAGGTTCTGTTGTTTATAGTTGTGAATTTGTTGTCATTTTACTGTTCATATTTTTTATCTTTTTGTTTTTATTACATAAGTCCCTTTAACATTTCATATAATAAGGACTTGGTGATGATGAACTCCTTTAACTTGACCTTATCTGGGAAGCACTTTATTTGCCCTTCTATTCTAAATGATAGCTTTAGATCCTTGCCTTTCATGACTTTGAATATTCTTGCCCACAAGGTTTCTTTTGAGAAATCAGGTGATGCTCTTATGGGAACTACTTTGTAGGTAACTGTCTCCTTTTCTCTTGCTACATTGATGATTCTCTCCTCATCTTTACTCTTGGATAATGTAACTGTGCTGGGCCTTGGTGTGTGCTTCCTTGAGTACAACTTTTTTGGGACTGAGCTTCCTGGACTTCCTAGAATTCTGTTTCATTTGCCAGATTGGGGAAGTTCACCATTATTTTTTAAAATAAGTTTTCAATTTCTCGGTCTTCCTCTTCTCCTTCTGGCACATGTATGATTTGGATGTTGAAATGTTTAAAGTTGTCCCAGAGGTACTTAAACCTCTCTTCACTTTTTGAATTCTTGTTTCTTCATTCTGTTCTGGTTAAATGTTTATTTCTTCCTTCTGATGCAAATCATTGATGTGAGTCCTTGTTTATTCCCTTCACTGTTGGTTCCCTGTACATTTTCCTTTATCTTACTTTTCATAGCCTTCACTTTTTCCTCTATTTTGTGACGATTCTCAACCAATTCTGTGAGCATTCTAATTACCAGTGTTTTGAACTGTGCATTTGATAGGCCATCTATCTCTTTGTTGCTTAGTGGTATTTTTTCTGGAGCTTTGATCTGTTCTTTCATTTGTGCCATTTTTTTTCTCAGTGTACTTATTATGTAGTAAGTGTGGGGGGGGGATGGCCTTAGGTGCTTGCCAGGGTGGGGCAACACACATCATGATGCCGTATGTGGGGGAGGGGTCCAAGATGGAACAATGTCACTAGTTCAACTCTCACTGGCTTTCAGTCACTTCCCCCGCTACCCATAAGCAAATTGGGTCCTTCTGGTGCTTCTTCCTGGGCAGGGGGCCTGGGTACATTCTAGAATCCTGTGAACTCTCCTGTAAGGCTGGGAGTTTCTCCTGCCACCTCAGCCCAAACATGTTTTTTCAGTATAGGTTTTGAGGCTTTATTTCCCCATGCTGGAACCGTGGGTTGCTTGGTCTGTCTCACTCCCCAGTTCTTCCTCCCAATTTATTGGAATGCAAGCATGGGACTATCAGCTCCACCAACCACTGCCTTACCTGCCCTGGTCCTCCACTTGCCACCTTTCTGTGAGTCCTCTCCACTCGGTTACTGCTACCCGTCTCTGCCCTTCCTACCAATCTAGATTAATATTTCTTCTTTAACTCCTTGGTTGTCAGATTTCCATACAGTTCTATTTTCTATCAGTTCTCACTGTTTTTTGTTTTTAAATTTTTTGTTGTCCTTTTTGGTTGTGGGAAGAGGCACAGTGTGTCTACCTATGTGTCCATCTTAGCTGGCTAAATTAAAATTACTTATGTGATTGTAATTCTGCTGAATTCCTACATATTTCTTTATAGATGAAATACCCAATTAATTTGAACTGACTCAATAGCAGGATAATCTTATCAAACTTTTGAAATAGTGCAAGAGAGTAATAAGTCCCCCTTTATTTTTTAAGAAACTCTCACTCCATCAACCATGGTAGTGATGCTATTGTTGGTGTCTGCAATGGTGGATAACAAATAAACCAAGAAAATTTAAAAAGTTAAATATTGGAGACCATAGGAGTATATGAAGTATTAAGTAAGGAAAACAAAACTCATAAAAATCTCAAAGATTTTAGTTGAATATAATTTTATTCATTTCTGATGCTTAATAAGATAGAATGCAATATTATTTTAGTTATCCTTAAAAGTTATCTTATCCTTAAAGTTATCTTCAGGTGAAATAATGTACAGTAATATTAATATTTAGAATATTACTCAAAATTCACCTTGTAGCTGCTTGACTTTTGAAATAGTAACTTGACTCTTCTAGAGTTTCACTAAAACAAACTGGCTACTTGCTATATTATTTTATTCATTAATTCATTCATGTGTCTATCCTGTTCTGGGCATTATTCTTGGAACTCAAAACCCAAAGACGAAGTAATTTTTCTTTCAAATATCTTTAGAAAATTCTTTCACATTCTTCTGTAGTTTGCAATATCTGTTAGCTTGAGTTCATTCAATTATGTAAATATGAATGAAATCTCTTTGGACACCCCATCAAAAAGAATCACATACATCTCACCCCAATGTGTTATTATACAAGAATGTCATAAAAGTCTATTGAAAAATAGCAAAATGTCAGCATTATGGGAGGCCATGTGGGCTATAGGAGTGTTCCAGTCAGTGGCCGGGCAGGACATTACCACCACTGAAGCTTTAAGAGCTATACCAAGCCTGAGGGAGGAGGAAATTCCTCCTCTTGCCCCACTTGAGTTCTTACAGATGGGCTAATAATACAACTTATACAAAGCCAAATTAATAAAAGAGACATCAATTTAATGAAGATTGTAAATAATGCTCCTAGAAATGATGAACCAGCCAGCTTTTTATACTTTTTAGGGAAAAACAAATACATGCGTGAATAATTTGCAGGACAAAGACACTTAGGTTTGGATAACCATTAGTGAGGAATCTAGACAGAATGACAGTAAAGATGTAAAGAGGTTTGCTTATACAGGCTTCTTGGCCCTGAATTTCTTAACTGTAGTGACAAGGGTGCCTGGCTTAGCTCCCCTGGAACAAAGAGGGCACCTGTCACAGGAGAGATTTATTTCCTGCATTCAAGGATTCAAGGGAGGGTCAATGTGCCCTTCTCACACTAGCTGTTTGTCAAGTGACTTTTATTCAAACTAATCAATATGCTATCATCACGCCATTGTGGGATATTTTGGGACACAGTCTCCTGGGCCCCAACAAAAATAAGTGCTAAAATGCAATGCTAAGGTATTTTAAATGAACAAGCACAACTGTGTCCAATCCTTTTGTTCTTCCCTTTTTTCTTACTGTATGTTTTTCTCCCTCTCCCCTCTCTAAAGTAAAAGATGACCTTTTGAAACCTTTCTAAAACTAACTTGGTCACCTTTATTTCTGAGCCATGTCCCTTCAACCTCCTGGCCTTGCTCCATCAATATTCACAAATTCTCCCAGTCTCTTATTTTATACATTTCTAATTAGTCTTGGTTGCTGCAGTGGTGTCTACCTTCTGCTCTGAAAACATACTCTTAAGACATATATTAGGACAAATCAAAAATGCCCCCCACAACTCTTCCTCATCACTATGCTCTCTTCCATTTAGTTGAAAGCTAGTAACTAAGGATTTTACATGTTTTAGCTCATTTGGTTATTACAAAAACTGTAGATTGTAAGTACAGTCATGCACCGCATAGTGACACTTAGGCCAACGATGGACAGCATACACAACAGTGGTCTCATAAGATTAAATGGAGCTGAATTTCCTGAAATAAATGGAAAGATAAGTGGGTTGGGAGGAATTTTTTTTTTTCTGGCAGTAACAAATCTGTGGGTCTTGGCAACAGACTCCCTCTCACTCAGAGCACCTCAATTTTGAGGGCACAGATCACGTCCCAGTCAGTCAGCCCCTGACCTGTTTCAGCACAAAGTCTGCACACTCAGCACGACATACTCGGAGGGCACGAAGGCCCTCCCAGATCTAACCTCAAATCCTGTAAAAGGACACAGGTACACAGGAGCCACCTTAACATGCATTGAGTGTCATTGCCACTTCAGAAGATACTTAATGTGTTAGTGTGGAGCCAGCCTGTCCCTGTACTTTGGAGATATTTTGGAGTTGTAAAGATAAAGAATAGATTTATTTTCTTCTATCAATTCAATGCCACTGAGAGTTCTGTCAAAATTAATGAGTTCTGGGTTCTGCATTATCTCCATGTTAAACAACCTCTTTTTTTTTTTTTACCATTACCATAACATTCCACTGATGACCACTGCTCCAACATGCAGTAGTCAAAACCTCACTGCCATGGCAATGCACTTTGCTCCTTTATCTCTCCATCTTGATGTCTTTTCCTACTGATCCTCAGACAACCTTTCACTTCCTCCTGACAGCTATTTTTACAGTGATCTACACCTTACGCAGCCAGTTTCTTCTCAATATGTCCTGTCAATCCAGCCCACATCCCTGTTCGTGGAGCAGCACTGACAGCTTCCCTGTTCTTTTTTCAAACCTGTTGAAAGAAAGCAAGGGGCGGGCTGTGGGACAGCATTTATAAAGTCTGCAGTAGTGGGCTGTAATGTTCTAGATCTTCACATTCACTCACCATTCACTCACTGACTCGTTCAACTCCCAGTCCTGCAAGCCCCATCCATGGTAAGCTTCCTATACAAGTATGCCAATTTTTAGCTTTTTTTATATTGCATTTTTACTGTACTTTCCTTTTCTATGTTTATATATGCAAATACCATTGTGTTACAGTTGCCTACAATATTCAGTACAGTAACATGCTATACAGATTTGCAGCCTAGGAGCAGTAGGATATACTACATAGTTAGGTGCATAATAGACTATCCAGCAGTCCCCAGCCTTTTTAGCCCCAGGGGCCAGTTTTGTGGAAGACAATTCTTCCACAGACTGGGGGTTGTGGGATGGTTTCAGGATGAGTCAAGTACATTACATGCAAGTGTGAGTCAGATGCATTACATGCAAGTTCACCTTCTGCTTTGTGGCCCAGTTCCTAACAGACCTGGACTGGTACCAGTCCATGGCCCAGAAGTTGGGGGCCCCTGGGCTGTACCACCTAGGTTTGTGTAAGTGTATTATGTTGATTTGAGAATAGATACCATGACAGTCTTCTGTGGAAATGTTCTACAGCTTGTAAGTACAGCAGTTCCCCTTGTCTGTGGCATCCCACAGACCAATGGTCAACCAATGGTTGTTGGAGCCAATTCAGTGTCAACAAGGATCCTCACTTTGGGGTGTAGTGATGATAGAGACTTAATTCAGTACAAAACAGCTCAATTGTATACAGTATGGCTGCAAAGACAGTACAGCTGCGAGGCAGCTCTGGGGCCAGAGCAGGACCCTCTCTAGCTAGGCAGCTCTGCTCCATGCAGGCCTGCTTTGTGCTGCACCGGTCTGCTCCACTCGGCTCTACTCTGCTCCAGAGAGACACCTTCAATGTTTTTGGCTTAGCTGGGGAAATGTGGTCTTTAGTCTTTGGTGGAAAGGGAAAGTGTGCTCTCAGAACCAGAGGGAAGCTGGCTCATACAGATAGAATTCCCTGCCCCTGGTACCTGATTGTTCTGTCCTCATACAAATAAGGGCTCTAAATCCTTGCAGTTTGATTGATCCAAAGGGCAGTATCCTGAGTGGTCAGAGTGGACCTGCTGTGATTGATCGATGAAGATGTTGATGGGGATATAACTGCACACCTCCAAG